>CM047427.1:16631200-16686200 GCA_026168455.1 Theocolax elegans | reverse complement strand
TTAAACGTATACTCAATAATAATAACGGATCTAAAATTCAATGTAATGCTTTAAATACAGATGCAAAATTGTTTGAAGATGAAATCAATATTAATCAAGTATAACATACACTTTTCCAAATATCCATATGATATATACAATTGGTTAAAAATTAAATATATTAATTATTGCATTTTTAAGATAATTCTATTTTTATACTTATTTATATTTTAATTACACCTTTTTATAAGTAATTTATACTCCATAATTGTTTTCTGCAATTGAAAGTACTCAAATCAAAAACACCTTTCAAAAAGGTGTCAAAACCCGCAAGTATATGTGTTATTCTAATCAAACTTTGAAAATTGTTATCTGTCTGATAAATTTTAAAGTATAAGATAAAAATATCTTTGATTCTATTTCCCATATTTTCTCTACTTATTTATATTTTTATTACACCTTTTCTATATCTAACTTATATTCCATAATATTTTTCTGCAATTGAAAGTATTCAATTCGAAAACACCTTCCAAGAAGGTGTCAAAACCCGCAAGTATTGTGCTATTCTAATCAAACTTTGAAAATTGTTATCTGATAAATAAATAATTTTAATTTCTAACTACCTTATTTTACGAATATTACGAAAATTTCGTATAAAAAATTTCTGCAATTGAAGGAATTGAAATGAAACTGAAATCGACAAGTATTTTGAATCGTACCATAAATTTATATTTTATATAAACATTTTTATATATATTACTTAAACTTCGTAAAAAGTTTCTGCAATTGAAAGCACTGAAATCAAACTGTAATCGACAAGTATTTTGAACCATGCAAAAATTTCTACCAATCTGAATACATTTTTTTATATGAAAAGTATCTTACACTATTATTTTTCATTTCTGGCCCTCACATGTTTTACAGTAATAAATAAATAATATTCTAATGATATTAATTTGTGCAAAATTAATTTCTGCAATACTAATAAAATGGACATTTCTTTTTTATTCTTTTAAATAATAAAATAATACTTGCACCACCGTTGGTTAAACGCTTCATATATGTGTTAATTCTGACTATATTAACTGATGTTACATTTTATAAATAATTACATACATCTTAGCTTTTATCTTATTAATTAATTAATTAATTGGTAAAATCATGTAGATTGTATATCCTTAGTTAAGCGAAATAATAATTATTTTACATAACTACTAAGAAAAACTTGCTAATCAGCGACGGAGGTCATACGATGTCTTGGTGAAGAAAGCACTTGTTGAAAATACAGTCGCTAGTGGTGCTTGTATCAATCGGCCGGGGACGGGAATCAAACCTGGGACCTCCAGATTATGAGTCCGTCGCCCTACCGACCAAGCCATCGCAGGCCTCTTTTAGGTACTTTATTAGATAAAAATAATGATGTCTATTTTATCATTGGTGATGTAGGATATTAAAATTGCCAGATAGTATTGCAATATTTATATATTATTACTCATTGCAGTTTCTTCACGGTATTATATACTTTCATAAAAATAAAGGAATACATTAGTAAGTCAGAATTAACACATATATGAAGCGTTTAACCAACGGTGGTGCAAGTATTATTTTATTATTTAAAAGAATAAAAAAGAAATGTCCATTTAATTAGTATTGCAGAAATTAATTTTGCACAAATTAATATCATTAGAATATTATTTATTTATTACTGTAAAACATGTGAGGGCCAGAAATGAAAAATAATAGTGTAAGATACTTTTCATATAAAAAAATGTATTCAGATTGGTAGAAATTTTTGCATGGTTCAAAATACTTGTCGATTACAGTTTGATTTCAGTGCTTTCAATTGCAGAAACTTTTTACGAAGTTTAAGTAATATATATAAAAATGTTTATATAAAATATAAATTTATGGTACGATTCAAAATACTTGTCGATTTCAGTTTCATTTCAATTCCTTCAATTGCAGAAATTTTTTATACGAAATTTTCGTAATATTCGTAAAATAAGGTAGTTAGAAATTAAAATTATTTATTTATCAGATAACAATTTTCAAAGTTTGATTAGAATAGCACAATACTTGCGGGTTTTGACACCTTCTTGGAAGGTGTTTTCGAATTGAATACTTTCAATTGCAGAAAAATATTATGGAATATAAGTTAGATATAGAAAAGGTGTAATAAAAATATAAATAAGTAGAGAAAATATGGGAAATAGAATCAAAGATATTTTTATCTTATACTTTAAAATTTATCAGACAGATAACAATTTTCAAAGTTTGATTAGAATAACACATATACTTGCGGGTTTTGACACCTTTTTGAAAGGTGTTTTTGATTTGAGTACTTTCAATTGCAGAAAACAATTATGGAGTATAAATTACTTATAAAAAGGTGTAATTAAAATATAAATAAGTATAAAAATAGAATTATCTTAAAAATGCAATAATTAATATATTTAATTTTTAACCAATTGTATATATCATATGGATATTTGGAAAAGTGTATGTTATACTTGATTAATAAAACTTTCTTCTTAATTAAATTAATTTTTGTATTAGTTTTAAAGAATTATTTATAATATGTTAGCGGTATATAAATAAAAACCTGTTTCTTCCATTTCTCCCGTGATTCGTAATTTGCACTCTCTTTCAAAATTTGCGTTTTAATCCATAATTATATCCAATTTATTTTTACTATGCAGAGCCCAAATATTTATTTTGATTATTATAAACAAATTCATTTCTTAAATATCCTTCTGTTTCTAATAAATACATACTTGTTTATTTAAAATATTGTGTTATATAAATATAAATTATCTACACACTTATATATCCATACAATTTTGAAATATTAATTTAAAAAATATTTAAATTAAATGCTCCTAAATTAATAGTTTTTGAAAATCTATTCAAATGTAATTCGTATTTTATATTGCCACTGTTAAAATTTGAATTTTCTTTTGCCTATACTGTTTATAATAGAATTATCTTAAAAATGCAAGAATTAATATATTTAATTTTTAACCCATTGTATATATCATATGGATATTTGGAAAAGTGTACGTTATACTTGATTAATATTTATTTTATCTTCGAAAAATTGTGCATATTTTTAAAAACATTACATTAAATTTTAGGTCTGTTTTTATTTTATGAGTTTTATCAGGAATAAGTAAACTAATACACATATTTTTACTTGCATAATTACCTTAAATGTTATTTTCAACAATTCGTCGCCTTAGTGCAATAAGGTTCCAATTCAAATTTTTTTTCAAAAAGGGTCCGATTCAAATTTTTTTTTCAAAAAGGTTCCAACTCAAAGTTTTCTTCAAGAAGGGTCCAATTCAACTTTTTTTGTTACAAAACCTGACGGTATCAGTTTAAGACCCATTTCACTGACCTCGTGTGTTTGCAAACTATTCGAGACACTTATAAAGAATAGATTACAATATTGGGTTGAGCGAGAAAATCTACTCCACCCCAGTCAGCATAGTTTCCGAAAAGGTAAATCATGTATTGAAAATCTCTCTATTTTCAAAGCAAAAATAGATGAAGCATTTTTACAAAAAAAAACAAGTCTTAGCAGCTTTTTTAGATGTCCAAGCAGCTTTTGATAATGTAGATGTCAAAATTCTGTTAAAAAAATTAGCAAAAATTGGTTGTTCTACTCAAATTATTCAATTTGTTAAATTTATAACGTACAAAAGATTAATTTTTTCTCAACTTAATGACACGGAATACAGAACGGTCTGGAAGGGAGTTCCTCAGGGAGGAGTGCTCAGCCCATTATTGTACATAATCTATGTATCCAGTATAATAAACAAACTTCCAAAAACACTACAAATTACACAATTCGCAGATGACATTGTAATTTATACGAAATTCAAAAATACGAAAAGAGGTAAAAGCATAATAACAAATTCCATTAATAAAATAAAATCAAATCTACAAGAAATAGGTCTTGAGCTATCGCCGTCAAAAACTGTTTTAATACAATTCAACAATAAAAATATACAACCAGGCAACATTCAAATTAATATAGGAGAACACACAATTAAAACAAGTGCAAATGCCTGCTTTCTTGGCATATATTTTGATTTCAAAATGTCTTTTTCTTATCACTTAGAATATATATACAAAAAATGTTTTCAAGCTTTAAACATATTAAAATACTTGTGTGGAACTTGGTGGGGGGCTGACCCTAATACTTTACTTATGTTATACAAAAGTTATATACGATCAAAAATAGATTACGGCAGTTTCATTTACCTGACAAATAAAAGCAACGTTGAAAAGATTGAAAAATTGCAATATGCTGCAGTCCGTATTGCATATGGTTTTCGTAGAACAACCCCCACCAACATTCTACTAGCAGAAGCTAAAATTCCTCTCTATCTGTATAGAGCCTATTTTCTATGTAAATGCTTTTTAATTAAATGTTTATCTAATACTGAATCTATGGCAAGTATAAATATACGGAGTCATTTCAATATCATAAAAAAAGAGTCGTTCGTTAATCAGTATTCAATACAAAAAAAATGTATCATTGAAATCATGGATTTTGTCTCACTTATAGACTCGAATAAAAACTATAATATTTATGTTCAGGAGTACAATCACATTCTGACTCAAATTCCTATTAACACTGAACTTGGCTCAAAGCTAAAAAAAAGTAAAAAAGTAAATTTAATTTTAGATAAATTTATAATAGAAAGCAATGCTCTTGCTGTATACACGTATAAGTAAGATAAAGAACTCGACAAACGTTGGATCTTCTTGTATATGCCCTGACTTAAATATTGAAACTGTGCAATCAATAAATGTAAACTCCTCTGTGTATACAGCAGAATGCATTGCTCTGTCAGATGCCATGGACTTAGCATTGAAACACAAAAACAGAAACATCCTCATTTTCTCGGACTCCCTCAGTGCTTTGCAAGCATTAAACTCTTGTAAATTCGACATCAAAATAAATAGACACATAATAGAAATTAAAAAGAAATATAGCTTATTTAATCAAAACAATATTCACAATACTAAATTAGCTCTAATATGGATTCCATCGCACATAGGAATCCGAGGAAATGAGGAGGCTGACCGATCTGCTAAAAACGCCACCTTTGTAAATAACAAAACTGTAACTAAAATTCCTTTTACCGATTATATGGAAAATTTTAAGCATCACTGTAAAATGAATACAATTGTGCACTTCAAAACTCAAGGAAAAGAAAAAGGAGTTTACTACATAAATTGTTTTTATCAAGAAAATCAAAAACCCTGGTTCACTAAACATAATCTCCTTCGACAAACTATAGTTTCGATTAACCGCATGAGAGCTAATCATTATAATTTAGCAGAATCGTTGAGCAGAGTTAATATTATTTCGAGTCCTCTCTGTAAATGCCTAAAAGAAAATGAAAACCTTAACCACGTCATCTGGCAATGCGAGCTATGCGATCAACAACGAGAATGGCTAATTAAAAAACTTAGAATACTTAATTATCAACTCCCACTCAATATCGAATCTTTAATTACTAAACCAGATATTCACGCTTGTGTTGCTATTATGTCTTTCTTCAACAAATGTAACCTTACGATTTAAAAATCAATTTACTGTTCCAAATTTATTGTAAAGGCGAAAAAGAAAATATATATATATATATATATATATATTGTAATACCACATATGTAAGAAACGTTTCATCATTGACTGTAGAGCAGAAATAAACCTAAAATTAGGTTTCTGTAAATGCTTCAATAAAAAAAAAAAAAAAAAAAAAACTTTTTATTTTAAAAAGGTTTTAATTCAAATTTTTTTTCAAGAAGGTATCGACTCAAATATTTTTTAAAAAAGGTTCCAATTCACTTACTCATTTTATATAATAATAAGCACCTTAATTCATTATTACTCATTATCGATTACTCAATATAGGCGGCTGATTAAACCGATGTACGTACAGTCGGTACAGCGGTGAGGTGCCGTATGAGTGCTTCATACCAAATGTTGCATGTACGTTTTGACTCCCGACTCACGTGGTCGTACTTTCAATTAAGATATCTGCTGCGAAGAAACTGTACATTCGCAACTCCCTTAAATTTGAATGACCAAATAAAGCATCATTTATATATATATATATACATTTTTTTATCTCATATGCTTCACCAGTATACATTATTACATCTAATTATCCTAGAAATAATTACTTTTGATAATATAAACATATGTTAATTGTAAGCACAAACGTAATTATTTGATAATTAAGGTGCTTTCACAATTTTTTAGAGTAACAAAATGAATAAGTGAATTGGAACCTATTTGAAAAAATATTTGAGTTGATACCTTCTTGAAAAAAAATTTGAATTGGAACCTTTTTGAAATAAAAAGTTGAATTGGACCCTTCTTGAAGAAAAATTTGAGTTGGAGCCTTTTTGAAAAAAAAATTTGAATCAGACCCTTTTTGAAAAAAAATTTCAATTGGAACCTTATTGCACTAAGGCGACGAATTTGTGTACAAAACGCGATTTCGCGTAAGCTTATTAAAAAATCTGCATGCTGAATCGAGTTTCTCTCATGTCGTGTTAAAAAATATTATGCAACACTCGTGCGAGAAGATGATTTCTCCTCGCGTAAACTCGCTTCGCGCGTGCGCAAATCGTCCCGCGAAGAAGAAATCGTATACTCGTACTAGTATCGAAATGTACTATGAATTCATTTTAATTAATAAATGCGATAAAATATAGTA
Source organism: Theocolax elegans (assembly GCA_026168455.1). Taxonomy (NCBI): domain Eukaryota; kingdom Metazoa; phylum Arthropoda; class Insecta; order Hymenoptera; family Cerocephalidae; genus Theocolax; species Theocolax elegans. Next base: position 16,679,481 of record CM047427.1, on the reverse strand, counting down.
TTTATTGCATAAGAAAATGGCATATTTATCTTAACAAAACTATATTGATTTAAAACATCTAAATCTCTGCAGTTCTTAGCGCAAAATCAAAAACAATATTCTTAATTTACAATTACCTTCATCCTCCAAAATAAATACAATTATTTAAATTTTCTTTTTATATTAATCACTGACATTTTACATTATTGACAATTTGTTTAATTTCCTACTTAATAGTTTCCTCGAAGTTGGACACACCCAATGTGCGGGAGATTCTATGCACGCTAGGATCGAAACCTACTGCAAAAACAAGAGCATCTACAGCCAAAAAGACTGGTGCAAATTAATTCAGGAGGCCAATTTTTGATTTTGCAGAACTTGTCGACAATTTTCTTTGGCGAAATGTCAAAATTGCCAGTTTGAAACAAATTTCGTTTGCACCGGATCAGTGCTTTGTAAGGTAAAAGTACCAGTCGTGGAACAAATTTTCATAGGTAGTTCAGATTTTCATTTATTTTAAAGTAATTAAAGTATTTTCATGAATGAATCAAATGAAATTTTAAAGCCTATCCCTTTCGGATCAACATACAATTTTTAAATTTAATTTTGCATTATTTTATAGTGATATAATAATAAAAAACCGAAGTAACCTATATGTACATAATTTGGAACAACGGAAAGGTACCTTGTACCCGTGTTCCATTCTTTACGTCCCTATGTTGGAACAACATTCATAGTAGTTATTTTGCTTTATTTATTAATTTTTCAAACAAAAAATTAAAATACACAATTTTAAAATAATAAATGTTTTACGTTTATTAGATATAAAAATATTATTTTATAATTATATTCTATACAACATTACAAATACACTAATTTCTTTGGTAAAATCAGTTAAACTTAAGTTTTTTAATTAAATTAAATTTGTTCTATTTTTATTTTATTTTGTATTTCTCTCATTTTTGCATCCAATTTTTTCTTTTCTTCGGCTAGTTTTTTCTTTTCTTCTTGTAACATCTTTTTCTTTTCTTTCTTTTCTTCTTTCAGACGTTTTTCGTTTTCCTTTTCCATTTGAATTTTCATCCAGTCATCTGATGTGCCAGCAGATGGTAGTTTAGTTTTCTTAGACCCTTTTAATTTTGATCTCTTTTTTCTGGTAAATATATCTCTGGTAAGGTAAAAACACTGTCAAAAGTTGTAACATCACTGAGTTTAGTATCTATAAATAAAAACAGTGTATTAATATTTAGAACATAAAGTTATGTAAAATCATTAATTTTGAATTATAATTAGACTAGTTAACTTACTCTTGTTGAGAAAAGTCTTATTATTCTCTTTGTTCACTTCGATCTCGCTGACTACATCGTTTGTAATATAGTTTTCGGCTACGTTTGTTAGTAAATCAATCTCTGAAAAAATTCAAAAATTTTAATTATTCACAATAGATTTACTGTAAACTACGATGTGTAAAAATCGTATTACCAACCTGATTGAATGGTTTCAGCAGGTATAGTATCTGCTTTTTCAGATTCAGCTTCGAGGCAAACTTGCTCATTACTCGAATTAGCAGTTGAATGCAAGGTGCTATTAATGTCAAAACTATCTGAGCTGATTGTATCAAAGTTTATGTCTGAGTTACTTATATCTTCTATTACATAAATATTTGTATTTTTTGTGATGCTTTCTTGGGGAGAATTTGCCCATATAATTGGAAGTTCTATGATTTGATCATTAGAAATTGGTATAGGGGTACCTTCAGCCTCAATTATTGAATCTTGTTGATCGTCAGATTGACTTATTACTATAACTTTATGATTATTTAGTGCATCTACGCTCTTAATTATAGGTTTAACTGTAACATTTTCTTGTACATGTTTAACAGTTTCATCTAAATATTAAACATAGTACATACTTTAAAATGAACGTAGAAAAATGTAAGTGTAGTAAAATAAAAATTAACTTGTATGTATCGTGTATAAATTAAAGTTATAAATATAAAAAATTGATCAATTTTGTAAATATTGTAAAAAATTCATTAAAAATTAAAATACGTATGTAAATATAAAAATTGTAAATATTCTTAAATATTATTTAAAATATAGCTATACCATGATTTCTTTTTTTTATACTAAGCCAATATTCAAATAATCCCTTTTGTTCAATGCTACCAGTCCACAGATGATTAATTTCAGCATTTTTAAATTCTTGTAATAATTTTGAGTCTATAGTTTTTTCGAATGTTTCTAAAAACTGGTTGTCTTCATTTGTCGTAACACTAGATTGTTGTTGTTCGCTTTTTTGAGTTTGATTCTGTATCGTAGTCTTCTTACCTTTGTTTAATACATCGTATTCAACGGCATCTGCATTAAAGGGCACAAGTCCACAAGCTTTGAATGCGTTTATTACAATTTCTGATTCATTTTTCAACGAGTTAAGTGCTATTTGCAATACTGCAGGAAACTGCTCTTTTTTCAATCTCATAACGTTATTTTCTATTTTCCATTTTGGAACTGTTTTCTTCCATACTTCTTTAAACGGATGAAACAGGCCCACATCGAGCGGTTGCATCAAATGAGTTGCATGAGGATAGAGTGAAATTAACTCTATATTTCTCTCTCTACAAAATTTCACTAATGGTAAAGTACAATGTGACGAGTGCCCATCCATATACACAATCACTGGAAATTGTGTGTTTTCTTTTAACAACCATTTGTAGAACACATTAGTGAAATATTCATAAAAAGTTTCGGTTGTCATCCAACCACTGTCAGAGAGACCAATTCCCCAGCCGATAGGAAAATTATCAATTATTTTTTTTGGAACCTGCTCTTTATACGTATAAATAACCATAGGAGGTGCTCGTACACCACTGGCACTATACATAAACAAAGCTGTGACACTTTCTTTTTCGTGTGCATCCACAACTTTATAAACTGATCGAGCTCCTTTCTGCACAAGTACCTTTTCAGGCTTTGGACATAACTGTATGTTTGTTTCGTCACAATTGAATACCCTTGAAGAATCAATATTTATCAAGTTTTTATTTCTTAAATAAGCTCCTACTTCATCAAACCAGCTTCTCAAATCCTCTTCAGTAACAGATGCACGCACAAGAGTTAAATTTTGAGCTGTTCGAATTCTTAAGTGTGGGTGACGGTTGCAAAAGCCTTCGTACCAATGTCTGCCTGGCCTGTTTTCAGTGAACGGGGTCATCTTATTTAAACTTATCATATAAAGTTGCACACTATCTAAAAGTTCAGTTTTGGTTATCGGAGAACCTGTCTGAGCTCTGTATAAAATCCATTTGACTATTTCATCTTCTTCAGTTTGGCTTAAAACTGTTGCCGGTCCCATTTTACAGTCCAATAGTTGAGGATTTTTACTTTTTCTAAAAATTGTTGTCGACGGTACACCAAAGGTATCAGCAACTGTTCTTAGTGGTACACCGTTAGCATAGGCTTTCACAGCACGTTCAACTGCATCTCTAGAATATTTTTGTCTCTTTTGCCTCTTTCGAACACTCTTACTTGTAATATTAATGCTATTGTTCTTCTTTACAGCTTTTCCTACATTTTGATCTTGGCATTCTTTACTTACTAGCGTTTTAGTATTTTTGTTAGCTTTAGATTTTATTTTTGTACGCTTTCCCATTTTTTACTTTAACTTTAATCTTCTTTTTACCTGAGAAAAAAACAAGAAATTATTTTACTTACATTCATTTTATTATGAAATTTAATTATTGAGTTATACTTTTTTAGGTTAGGATTTATTTTTAACTACACACATTAAATATTAACAACTTACTTACATACAAGATAGTAGGAAAGATTGTTGATCAGTATCTACTTCACGTAAATTACTCCGCTGTGATTAATTTGTTAATTACTTAAAAATATGCTTATTATTAAAACTGATCGGCGCACGTGTTTACGTTGTTTCATTTCACGTACGTAAGTACAGAATATGACGTCCGCAACTTGGAACACGCATATTCCGTTGTTCCATTATACGGCATTATGAAAAATGTATGTACCTAAAACGGAACAGCTATTTAAATAAATAAAACGATTATAAAATTGAAAAACTAAAATGAAAATAAAATCTACGGTACTTCAGCTGTAAGAATTGCTATATGCAAGTTAAGAAATCCATTGTGTTTGTATAAAAATTGAAAAGATCAAAGTACTTTTTCGCACGAAACTTTACGTTCACATTGCACAGTATACTTCTACTATTCACAGCACGCGTTTAAAACTTTTTTTTAACATAAAATATTTGCTTATTATTACATATAACTTATGGAATTATAACGTTAAATATTTGTATGAATTAATATAATTTTTTTAGATATTTATTTTAATTACAGTTATTTATAAGCGCTATTTTTCATTAAGTTGTTCCAACATAGGGCATGTTCCACGATAGGTACTTTTACCTTATCGGTGAAATATGATCTCCGAAATAATTCTGCAGCTTTTAACATTATAAAAAAACACGTGTCCTCGTCTACAATAGGATAGTACAGACTGAAAAGAGCATACAATAAAAAAATACCGCTCAACCCTCAAAAGCAGAAAGATTTCAACACAATGTTGAAAAAAAATTTAATTCCAAGTGCATATCACGACTATTATAAAAATATTATTAATGAAGGACGAATTACACTTAAAATTGATAAAATTAATCATAACTTCAAAAATTACCGCCTTAAGACGGCTTAATGATATTGAACGCTTGCGTTGTGTACATTAGATACATTTTCGTTGCGGTAACTTTGATACATATAATATTGTCCTTTTGTCTGCGCAAAGAATAATACGCAGTAATAAATATCGCTTAATTATTGATATATAAAGTATCAAAAAGAGATTCATGTATATAATTTAGCCAATAAAATCCTCATCTTTAATCTACATCAGACGCGCTCTTATAAATTTTTTAATTTGCTAATAATAATATTAAGTGTAATACCCTATTAATGAATTGTTTTTACTTTTGATTGAGGCTGTGAATCGACAATGTGATATTAGACATGTTAATTTTTTCACTTTACTGTGATATAAAAATTAAGATTTATTTATTTTGATTTATCTTCGAAGTGAGACTTGTGGAATAATATAAATTGCGAGAGTTTATTAAATATGTATTTAAAAAATAAATATTGTGTACTACCATTGAAACATCTTTAATTTCTAATCTTATTTCTAGAATTATTTCTCTTTGCACATTATCAATGCAGGTAAGAATACTATTTACATTTGTCATTTATTGAAAAGAACGCTTATTAACGTAATAGAGGAGAAGGACTCTAGCTTGATCAATTTTCATGTTTTAATTTTTATTTAATTCCCAATGTTATCTAAAGCATTCATTAGAATTTGAAAATACTTGGGAAGAAAACGTGCTAGTCTTCGCGGAGAGAAAACGTGCTAGCCTTCGCGGAGAGCAAACATGCTAGTTTTCGCGGAGAAAAGGTCATACATGCTAGTTTTCGCGGAGCAAACCAGACGTGTTAGTCTTCGCGGTAAAAACCCTAAACGTGCTGTTCTTCCATAAAGAAACTGATAACCTACTACTTTTCGTGGAAGACGTAAAATGCGTGCTAGTCTTCGTAAGAGGCGACGATATAGTACGTAATGTACTATAGTGTTAAAATTTCAGCCTATTCGGTGAAAAAGTTACTAAGATATCCTGCGGTAACTACATTGTGGTAAATTGTTAATAAAAATGATAATACAATTTATTACAAAAATTAGGAAACATTTTAACTCATTGCAGAATAAATTACGAATTATTAATAATAAATTATATTTTCTACATTTTAACCCAGGCTTGTCCCCTTAAAATATCATGCAATGAGACATTTTTTTCATTTATTTTCAAAATACACAGACTGAGTACTAGTTTGTAAAGTACTACTTATTACTACTCTCTCATAGAAATAATCAATAAGTTCAGTAAAATATCTTCAGAAAAACAATAGAAAAAAGTACTTTACCCAAAAGAAAGAAGTTAATAACCGATAACTTTACTTAAAAATTCAACTGTTGTTTTTCGTCCACCAAGAACACTGTTGACAAATCGGTGGTACGCTTCCACATAGTTGTTAGTGCGATCGACGCATTCAAACACACTAAAACCTGCTGGTGTAACTGTGGTGATCCACTCTTTCTCAAAATATTGAAAAAATTCCACCCAAGCTGTGTTCATAGACGAGCCCTTCGGAAACTTTTCAAATACTTCTTTTTGCACATCATCGAGAGCATTGGATATAAATTTTGGTGGAAGTAGCGCCAAATTTATCATTTTTCGCATAAAGTAATGGCCTTCAGGATTGTCGCATGTGTTGTGTTTTTTCAGCGCCACTCCCATTTTCTTAGCTTAGCGATATATAGCCTACATTGAAAATATAATTATTGACAGTTTACGTTTTACATTTAAAAAATTGTCATTTTTCAACATTGTTTAAAATTACAGTATATTTTTTAACGGGTACGAAAGTTTATTTACACGAAACGAGAAGTTTTCGCCCCGAGCCAAAGGCAATGGTTGATATCATTTCGTATAAGAGCCTTTACATACCAATTAAGAAATCTATTTTATACTACGAGAGGTACTGAAAAGAAGCGTAAAAAATGCGATTATAAAGTTTTAGAGTACTGTAAAACATTTTTTCATTGAATAATATTTTTTGCTTAATTTGAAATACACGGTTTCACTCGTACAATTTGAACGTTTTGTAAATCCGAATATTTTGAATCTTTTTACTACATTCGGTCTTATAAATATTTAATTCACTTGTATGTATATATATGATAAGTAATTCCTTAATTAAATTGCTGAAAAATTGTATCTCGGAGAGTTTTTCATATTTTTGGACGTTTTTGACAGCATCCTCTTAACATTTTGCTTTACTAACAGAAAACAATAACCCGGTAATTCTTTGATTGCTAATTAGGTGAAATTTTCATTTTATTACAATGCATTTTTCTAAATTTTAATGTCATGTTCAATTGATTATAACGATCCGAATTTTTTGGTCTTTTTGATAAAACCAATTTTTCAAAATTTTCCAAGTACGTTCAAACCAATCATTAAGTGGAACCGAAGATATTTTTAAAAGATATAATTGTTTCAATATCGAATGTTTCATTAGTTATCAAAAATAGGCAAGTTTTAAATCCAATATCTCTGGATCCAATTAGTCGATTTAAGCATACTTGAGTACGATTAAAAGTTCATGGAAAGACAAAACAACGCCATTTAGTTTGCTAAAAAAGGTTGCAAAGTTATGATCAATTGAAAATAATGTTAAAATTCAACAAATATATGTTGCACTAAAATAAAAAAAGATCGAAAAAGATTGATATCATTACCGGACTATATACACACACGTATGCATACACTTACATATATATACATGCACACATATATACATGCACCTTTAATTGATAGTAAATACAAGGCGGCGATTCAAATTCAATTGCACAGTTTACCGATTTATAAAGCTCTTTAAACGCGAAAATTCGTGCATTTGCCACAAAAAATATGCTGTGCATCAAGAGCTAGTCGTCTTTTTTACGTCACTTGTTATGTCCAATATTCGGTTTCGGCCCCCAAAACGAACTCGCCTTCAGCTCTCCATAACCACCTTAAATAATTATTTTGCATGCATCAAATACTAGTAAAGATTATACATAGGTTTTCATGATTGAACAATTTTCTTGCAATGTGTTATAGTTTCAAAATACAATTTTATAATTACAATTTTATAATTTTTAAAGTTCATATCACATCCGTAAAAGAAGTAGTTTATCTGTTAAAACAAAATATTTTTTATTTCAAAGCTTTACTCTAAAAAGAAGCAAATTTTTTGAGAAATTCACATTTTAAATTAAAATTTTTTTCGAAAATCCAGGTGATTCAATTATTTGAAAAATTTTATCAAAACATTTGACAATTTAATTTTATACATGAAATTCAAAAAGAATATTAATTTAATGCTTCAATTTTAATCTTGCCTTGCACTACATTTAGAATTTACAATTTAATCTTACCGTATTATTTTTTTTGCCCACTATTGTCATCAGCTGAGAGATGCCTTTTATATTTGGTCTCGACTTAAATGTTGAGTCCATAAAATTATCATTATTATTGAACTCATTCAAGAGGCCTTCATCATAGAATATTAAATGATGATGTCTTGATGGTGACTCAATAAGTTTTATTTTTAAAGCAGGCGATCCAGTATCATTTTTATAATTTAAATTTTGTGGATTTTCTTGAATAAAATCGGCAAACTCTTTCAAGTTTTCGAATTTATTTTTCTTTTGTGTCTGCTTTAAAATCTTTTCGACGTCACTGCGTGCTCGTTGACCTCTTTTCGCCATAGCATCATCGTAGTCAACAAATGTTTCCAAATCTGGTTTCCTTAACACGATATTAAAACATATTGGAATAATATTTAAAAATATTTTATAAAAATTAGAACATTATGCTTCAACTTTGAGTTTGTAATGAATGTATTGACAAAGATGAAAGAAAGATGAAAAAAGTGTCGGAATAATCTACGTTTTAGATATTTCTTCATGCAGATTTAATAATTATAAAAGTTCCCAATTAAAAAAAATTTGCTGCAATAAACTTGTATCGCAAAATATGACGTCATACAATGAAAATTTTTGGAATATAAAAATAAAAAAACCGCTTGTAATTGATAATAGAAAGTAGCTTCCTCGTACAATACTGTTATCTGTTTTTGTATATCAGTAATTTCTGCAACTAGTGTGTGAAATGCATTTTTGTACATTGGTGTAATTGCTACGTAAACACGAATGAGTTGCGACCACGCAAGTGTATAACAATTTTTCACAACATGAAATGCTGCTTTTTAAATCAGAGTACTGGACAATTAATAATGGATTTTTTCTTTTTCGCAAATTTTTTTGACAAGTATCTTAGGCGCACTGTTGAAAGGGTGAAAAAGTAATTTTTCTCTCATGTAAACGTTTGCAAATTAAAAATGTTTAAGCGACAAATTAATTAATAATTAGATTTTTATAAAAAAAAAACTGTTCAATTTAAGCAATTAAAGTATAATAGTATATTTCGATATTAGTGCGAGAATATGACGTGGGAGAAACTGGATTTAACGTGAAGTTAAAAAATATATTTTCATCCACTTTATTGAACTCTACAGAGGGACTAAAACTGCATTTTATTCCCTTGATTATATTATTCCCCGTAGACCCACTTTATTCCCCGTAGACTCACTTTATTCCCCGTAGACTTACTTTATTCAGCGAAGGCCCTTTTTATTTACCATAGACTTACTTTTTTCTTTGAGCACTTATTTTAGCCTATTTCCACTTATATAAATTAAAATTTTTTATACTATATTAATTATAGCAAAAAATATTACAATATTGAAAACAAGTAAAAATGTATAAATAAATTGTCGAATAAAGTGGCCTTTTAAATGATCAGGGTGAAAAATTTTATATGCACTTCGGGAGTAAAAGGCAATTATTCCTTTGGATGAATTACTGCCGTCGCTACAGCTCGGGCAGCAACTTTCATCCCGAAAATAAACGCCTATTTTACTCGCTAAGTGCATAAATAACTATTAATTTAAATTACGAAAAAACCTCATTATATCAGAGTTGAGAAGTAAATTAAATGAATTGTACCTTTTTGACTAAGAATTACCGATATTGTTTATTAGAAAGTTGCTAAATCATTTTTTCTTAAATATATATTTTATAAAAAATTATTTATAAATAGTTTGTAAAAATAAAAAAATGTCAAGTACTCTTATTAAAACAAAACAACTCTTTGTGTTGTAATAAATTATTTTCACACTTGGGTGATCGTGAGTCATTTCATGTAACAGTTAAATCAATTGTCAAAAATTGCATTTCACACACTAGTTGCAGAAAGTACTGTTATACAAAAACAGAATTAAGCATTGCATGACGAAACTACGTGCTAATACTAATTAGCAGTGGTTTTTACTCGTTTTCGTCTAATCACAAATTTTTTCAACTTGATAGACGATTGCTATTTATTATTCTGCAGTATACGATATTGTCTATCTTACTTGTTAGTATTCTTTTAATAGTATTTGTTAATTTTTAACTATTTGAACACTGTAAAAGTCTAATTAATAATAAATAATTATAAATCATTAAATTTGATTATATCGCAATTAAATACGTTGTTTCAATGTTAAACCAATTATTTTACAACACTAAATAAATTAATTATAATTCAAAAGTACTTCTTGTATAAAAAAGAAGCTATGCGTATTTTGCGGGTGGTATTTTTCAAAAGCTTCCACAGTAAAAAGTAGACAAACGAGCAAAGAGGGAAATACCAAAATTCAGGTCACACTCCATGTGATTGCAGTTCATACTAAAAAGGCGAATCATCTGCTAAATCTCTATTAAGGTTTAATCTCCACTGAGGTCAAGCATGGGTTCACTCGAAAAAGATAAAAAAAATTTTTGGCAAGCTACTAAAAATGTTCTTTTAAATTTACAAACATAAATAAAAGGTTGAGTTAAAGTACAAACTAAGAATTTTAAGGTTTTTAATTTCTGTATTTTGGTTTTAAACTTCAGAAAGTTTTACTTTTTGACACCATTGTGCAAAACGCTTTGCTCGGTGCACTATTACTCAATTATTTGTTAATAAAATCGAAAGTACAATTACTTGCGTTTTCTGCTTTTGTAAGTATAAAAACTTGCAGTATACTTTTTTAAAAAGATCTGCGTTTTTATTTTATCAGTAAAATACAGACCTATTTCAAACAAGTATACCATTTAAGGCTTATTATTTATGAAAGTTCTATACATAAAGCACTTGGAGCTTTTTTTATCTATATAACATTAAAAGAAAATTTGTAAAGGTTTGCTAATCATTTTTGTACCTTACTAAGAGAAAAAAAAGTTACATTTGCTTAGTTGAACCAAGTAGAAATGACCAAAGTTGTTTGTAATTTGTCTTAAACTAAATTTTAGTTAACAAGTAAAATTTACTTTAGTCAATGTGGTAATGTTATTTCGTTAATTTAGATTCATGTTTTATAATTTAATTTAATAATTATAAGTAATTTACTCATTTAATAATTACTTTTTAATTATTTTGTCTAACAAATCACCTATATATACATCAAATATTTTCCTTAAAAATGATATTTTTATGGAAATAATCTTTAATTATTGAGGTTAGTTTTATGTAGCAAAAGAATTAAAAGAATTAAAAACTACCGAGAACTGTTGGTTGCATTAACTTGATTTGTCTAACTTCACATGGTTTGCTTATAACAATCGTTGTGCTAAGCAAATGCAACACTTATTTTTTCTCTCAGTGCTAACGAGTTAACCCACGTTATTTAAAAGGGAGAATTCTAGATCTCCGAATCATGGATTTTGTTCTGATCGTTTTCTTACAAAAAATATGATTTTCACGTAACTTATGTACGACGTTCAATAATAATTTCAAAAAAATGTAAATGTTACTTCAATTAATGCTTATAACTCAATCAATGCGAAAATAACTTAAACAAAATTTTAAGAAATTTGCAACAAATATATTCCTTTCTAAATGAATCAATAACAATAAAATTACTTATAAGAATAAGAATTTGAAAAAAATTAACTAACGATAGTATTTAACTAGCTTGTGTACTAGCGTCATTTAAGACCATATTTCATTTGATCTATCCAATGTCTATCAAAGGTTTTAATTTGTGAAAACTTCAACTTGTCTGAGCAGTTCGTTTGAGTAGAAATCATATATTTGTAACTTTTTACAAAGTTCAACTGTTTTTTACTGTGCACATAAAAACTACACTCTATACGTCTATAAAGTTTAATAAATACTATAAAAAATTTTCTTTTCGTTATATATGACTATAATTTCTCTTAAAAAATCCCTATAAAATAAACACATAAAAAAATTTTGTTGAGGTTTGGTCGAGTAGCAGCTTTGACTTTTTTGCCAATCCTGATTTTCTTTGTGATTGTTTGTAGGTAAATTTAAATTTTTGTTACAATCAGAAGACTTCCTATTAAAATTCTCCGACATCACGTTAATATTACTTTACCTGTTGAATGCATTTGCATATTGAAACGTTGACTTTGACTTTTCTATAAATTTTGACTATAAATATTGACTAATCATAATTGGTTTATGGTCATTTTTGTGCGACGATGAAACAAACTCAAACATTCTAACTTCATTACCTGATCGCTCGTGAATCGCTCTCTCTGGTAGTCTTTTTTAAAGGATCTGCAAAACATACATTTTTTTTCAGTATAATTACCCGAAACCATGTAATTCATTACCTTTCAAACGACCGAAATAACCTATCAATTACAAGGCATTGAAAGTTTTTTACTGCATAAAATTAGCTATATAAACTTTAAACATTTAAATATACATTTGTATAGAAATGAATCAAAGAAAAAGAGCTCCTCCTACGCTCTTTTTTGTGAGACACAACATTTTTATCATCGTCTCCCCAATTATTTCTACACAAATGTTTGTGTTTTTGAGAACCTCATTCGTACTTGCAGTAACATTTGCAATAATTATCGAATAAAGGGTATTAATTAATAAACAGACGTTTAGATTGCATACTAAAATAATAACCATTTTTTATTACCTAGACGCAGCTTTTTGTTTGGAAATCATACATAATATACATGTATTTTTATATGAAACTGTACGCTTAAAAAATTACTTAATATGAACATATTTTAACTGATACTCGTTTAACGTATCAAGCAAGCTGGTTAGCTGTATATAACGGCTCTCGCTCCTATACTTGCGTCAGGCGCTATTGCACCTTTTGATTATAAAAACGTTTTCCTTTCGAACCATAATGTTATAAATTATTACTATTATTACGACAATAAACTAAAATATCTCCCTATTTTTTCATGTGAACCTTGTGAAAGTGTTGTAACATATATCGTTTTTTGCTAAAGTGTCTTGTGCACTTAGAACATTTAACATTATTATTACATTTGCTAATTCTTTGTAATTTGTTTTTTGCAAATTGGGCATTCATCATACATATCGTTAGAATGACTCTTCATGTGGTCATAAATATTAGCAAAACTTCTTTTACATAAGTTACACTCTTGTAATTTTTGTGTTTTAAAATGCAGATTTACGTGGCGTCTTAAATTATGTTTAAAACTAAAATGTTTGTTGCAGATATCACAAATAATTTCTTCACTCTTATTGTGACTCACATTCAGATGATATTTCAAATGTTTTACCGCATTGAATTTTTGGAAACAATTAGATTCTTCGCAAACATACCATTTGGAATAACTAGGAGTAGCAACTGCAAAGATGGTTCTATCTCTATCGATGTCAAAATATCGCGACTCTTTGCAGGTACAACCTGGCATTTGAATACCAATATGACTGTTCCAGTCATACCCTGCAACATTGATAGCTTCCGCGAGGTTTACTCCAGTGTTTATCACAAAATGGTATGTTCCTCCTCTCAGAAAAACTAAATCACCTACGTTTTGTTCAAACAAAACATAGTTTATTCCCATTCATTCAGAAGTTTCGGAGAAATAACATACAGCTTGTGCTGCAATTGCAAGGGACAGCAATTATTCTTTCTTTCCTTATTTATGTACTCACAAAATGAGAATAATAGTTTTACTCTCATTGTGCAGTCGACTGCTAGCCACAATTTCGACTTACCTGTAATAAGCAAATTCATATTTGCTAAACTGCTGTCCTCATCGTGTAGAATAGTATTACTACAAGCACCACCAACGTAAAACATAGGGGTATTGACACCCGGAATTGGATTGCGCGATTGTAAAAGTGACGGCAGCTTAGCTAATAACGAGGGACATTCACTCGGAGAACTCACAATGTCACGAGCATAATAGTTTACGGCATTTTTTGAGCAAATATGGTTAAAAAAATCACTGAATTTATGGCCAATATTTGTAGATTCAGGATGTTGAATTCCGGATGGACCCATCAGTCTGTCCGTGGCAACCAGCGCTTTCTTTCGGGTCAGCTTCAACGACTGCTTAGTGTACATTCCGGTATTCCGCATTCCGGTACTGCAATGGTAAAAAAAGTGTAATGCAAGAATATGTAGCACAAGATTATTTTTAAAGCAAATATTTTATGCATTCCAAATTATAGATACTGTTTGTAGTAATTAACCCATTAAAAAGCGACGCGAATTTAATCATCCCTGGATTTGTTAAAAATATTTTTATGTCCGGAACCTTTTCAACATGGCGGCCAAATCTTAGAAAATTCGAAAATTTAAAAATTAGGAATAAACAAATAAAAAAAATATTTAAAAAACAAATGGGCACAAATAGATTTTTTCTACAGCTTTAACTGACTTTTTTCCAAAAAACTGCGTGGATAATATCGAAAACACAGAAATTGTAGGCGAGTTAGTTTTAAATTGTCGATTATTCTAAGATATGGCCATCATTTTAGAAAGGTTCCGGATCAGATATCTGAGACATATGATTATATTTTTCTATTGATTTATTTTAAAAAATCATTTCGAATAATAAATCGTTAAATAAATAATTATGAGTCTTTTAGATGTATTACTGATGCGTTATTATTTATTCTTTTATATCAGATAAATTATTACATTTAATCGAAAAGCAACTGTACAGCACATTTTTATGTTGTTTATGAGATTGTAGGATTAAGTAAAACGAAATTGTTACTTTTTATTCATTACTTTTTTTGTAAATAGAATAAAAATAAAATCCATGAGCAAACATGTCTGCATTAAAACTAAGTATTTCTTTTAATAATATAAATTACACTTATATTTAAATAAAATACACACTCAAATTTAATTTTAATTTTAATTTTAAATGCAGACGTATTTGCTCGCTGATTTTATTCTTTTATTCTATATACATAAAAAATATTGAATACAAACTAACAATTTTAATTTACTTAATCCTATGCTCTCATAAGGAACATAAATATATTTTTGTAACTAAAATTTTCATGTATTCAAACAATTACTGTTAAACAAAGAATTTCAAAAAAAGGGAATACTTTTTATTGTTACTGCTAGCACGGGCCTTAATGGGTTTATTTACTTAGGAAACGCCTTTTTATTTATCGAGTTTATAATTTTTTATTACATATTATCACAGATTAATGAAAATAAATCAATAGAAAAATATAATCATAAGTCTCAGATGTCTGATGTAGAAACTGTATTTACATTGAAAATTGTTGGAAATAAGACGTGATAGTCTCTCTCTCTCTCTCTCTTTCTCTCTCTCTCTCTCTATCGTTACCAACTGAGTAACGAGGAGTGGGGAGGACCCCGGAGGAAGCGACGCAAGCAGCGGCGCGGTGAGATCGGTTTCTCCCGCTACTGCACTCGAGCCACGGATCCCGACACGGTCGGATGTACCAAGGCCTTCCCCAGTGTACATACATATTATATATATATAGAATAAACAGTTTATCCTTTTTTAATATAAACCGTGAGTTTATCATTGAAGCCAAGCCCTTCCTCTCCTGTTTTATTCCAACAGGTTATGGGCCCAGCACGCTTCCACTGCGCGCTGGTTTGAGAGGAATAGTTTGGCTTTGTTATTTGTTAGAAGTCCCTTCTTCGCGATCGCGAGTGTTTGTGAGAAAAGTGTGGTGTAAAGTTTTGTTGGTGTTGTGCTAGAAAGAAGCTAGAAAGGGAGATCAGACAGAGCTACGGTCACCCAGTCAACCACCACAAAGGAAATTTAGCTAGGAGAAAGAAAGCTAGAGGATCGACCGGGATCAGGTAGAGGAATCTACAGCAACTAGAAAGAAAGATGGCGGACGAGATAAGAGACCGCCGCAAATCGGCAAATGCTAGAGGTATGTGACTCAGCGAGCGAAAGTGCGGGCTAGTTACATGTTAAATTCAGTTAGTTTGAAATTAAATTCAGTTAGTTTGAAGTTAAATTCAGTTAGTTTGAAATTAAATTCAGTTAGTTTGAAATTAAATTCTGTTAGTTTGAGATTAAATTCAATTGAAAATGCTCGATCCAGAGCTATGTTAGTTTGAAGCTAGTTTAAAATTTTGAGCGTTTACGTGTCGTTCGAGTGCCGGGTTTTCGCAAAAAGTGCACGAAATTGGTTTTTGATTAGACGGTTCCGAGAAATCGGTAGACGCAAGGAAGCCAAGATGGCCGCCGGGCCTGAGCGGGAACCCCGGGTTTGCGCGGGAGCGCCAGGGAAGCGCGCCGTTTCTCGCCGTGTTGCTCGACCGCGCGGAGTGGGGGAAACTCGCGACTGGAGAGCATGCTCGTTCGACAGGCGCGCGCGAACTATCGATCGATCGACATTCACACCGCTTGATATTTGCAGTTGATACGTGGCGCGACCGAGTGAAATGGACGCGCATGAAATTAGTTAGAACTAATAATGCACATGCGAGACCCGCACATCGTTTGATACGGATAAATGTTTTGAAATTGAAAGTTTGACAATGCGCATTACTAGAAAGTCAATAAATGACTATACAAGCTAGACATACTGTACAGTTTCGAAAATTAGAATCAAGTTAGAAAATATATTGAAGTTAGATATATGAAATGATTGAATATTTTAAGTTGGATTTAACATGGTTTTGATGTATATACCAACGGACCTTGAAGCTATTCTTGCTCACGCAAGAGTTAGAGCTTCAATTGGCGGAGAACCACCCGGACGAAACATATGTCTTCGACATCCAGCAGGAAGGAGTGGTCTTCACCATGTCTGGCGGAAAACGTTATACAGTTGGTAAACATGAATTTTTAAGCTAGAGTGGTAAGAGTAATTAGATAGTAGTTAGATACAAAATTAAAAATCATATATATATGTAGGTATTATACCTTGAAGCATGCAAAAATCTCAGATTAAAGCTGGCTCATGGATTTTCTGTATAATGTGTTCTTATGCAGTCTGTTCATGATATTAAGTGAATGTGGAAAATCTGTGTGTTCCAGTGCTTCTGCATTCGCTTGTTGTTCATGTTTGGCTTGTGTTCGGTCAAATTTTGGACAACTATCTAAATTTCCCATTGTATTTTCACAGGACGAGAGCAATTGAGTGACGAGATCATTCGTTTCGTCAGTGAAGAGTTAGAAAGGAAACGGCTGCTGCTAGAGGCGAGTGACGCCAACCAATCTCCTCTGAGCCAGCAGGAGGATGATCTGGAGCTAGAAAGGGAAGGGAAAAATGATCCTGACCCACAGCTAGATTTTGAGCTAGAAAAGGAACCTGAGCTCGAGTCTGGGGATAAGCTAGATAAGTTAGAAACGAAAATGAAAGGTAACTCAACCCCAATGATAAAACGAATAGACTCGTGCGTTTATAATCTGAGTAGGTTCAAGAAAGAGAGAAGTCTCCTTGAGAATTCTCAGTTAGAATGTTACACAGCCGATAAGGGAGATTTAGTTAATAAAATTGGAATAAATAAAGATTGTAATTTTTCAGATTTGACCGGAATGCTAAAAAAATTAACAGCTAGAGTGGCGTCGCTGGAAGATAGAGTCCCGACTCTATATGAACTTGGTTTGAAGGACCAAAAGATATACCACGACGACATAGTGACTAGGATAAGTCATATATATGATAGAATTGGTACGCTAGAAGGAAAATGGGCAAAATGGGAGGAATTTGAAGAAATCGAACCAACTAGAGAAAAGGTAGACAAATTATTAGTTTCTGAAACAGTTAGAAAAGAATTTGACAAACTAATTAGAAATAATATGCTAGAAAGTAGATCAAGTAACTTAAAAGAAAAGATTCAGATCGAAATTGTAAATAAAGATACGACAATTAGGCGCGAGTACAAATTAACAAATGGTTCAAGTTTAGAACAGTTCTTGGACTATCTGACGTCCGAACTGCGCGTTTGTGATTTGCTTTACGTTATAGATCCTCGACAAAAAGCTAGAGACGGGATAGATGACAATACGTTGGAAAAAGAAAAATTCAAAGTTAGAGACATAATTATAAACAGAATCGACCAATCGTATCATTCAAAACTCGCGCACATTCATAACCCAGTTGAATTGTTAGATAAAATTAAAAGTCTTAAAGCTAGTGAATCCAATGTGACATCCGGGTATTTGAGAAAACAATTGCATAATTTAAGATATCAACCTAATAAAGAAACTGCTTCGGTATTTTGGGATAAGTTCGACAAAATAGTTAGACAGTACAATAATTTGACAAATGTACCAAATTTAACGGAAACGGAAATTAGAGATGCATTTTACGATGCAATAGTAATAAACGTACCCAAAGTTAGAGATGCTGAATTTTTCAATAAAAATACGCATCAGCGACCCCTTTCGGTCGAATAATTAAAAATCTATATTGTTGAACAGGAAGCAGCTAGAGGAGAAAGTTCGAAATCGGCAACTGCTCAGCATGCTACGAGCAGTCAAAAGGAGGCATGCTACGTGTGTGGCAATAAAGGACATGCAGCTAGAGATTGCACGAGAGACGGCAGAATGTGCTACAGATGTCGTCGATACGAAGGACACGTTAGCACGACCTGCCCATATTCGGACAGACAGCTAGAAGAGATGGGAATCCAAGCTAGACCAAGGTATGTTAGACAGTTGTGTACTAAACGAGGGTTAATTCGAGGAGCTAGATTTTTAACGAATAAAAGACAAAGCCCCGGACTCGAACAAATAACAAAGAAACGACCTAGATTAGATTTGGCTAGAGGTAAGGATCAGGATAAAGGGAATGCTAGAATCAACCGTGGGTTAACGAGAGGCAGAGGAAAAGCTACAGAAAGAGCACCAGTAAACAAAAATCAAAGTAATCCCGGCGAGTGCAATGGTCTTTTAACAACTAATAGTAGTTTGCATTATTCGACTCCTGAAGAGAACGAGATTCCACAAAATAATATATTAGTTAAATTCTTGGCCGATTCCGGTGCCACAGAACATATGTCAAATACAAAATTGATTTTTAAGAAGCTAGATAATAATAAAAAGATTGATATTAAATGTACTAACAAAAATGATTACGCGATTATAAAATCGGAGGGAGTAGGTCAAGTTAGTGGTATAACCTCACAAGATAGAACGCTAGAGTTAGAAAATGTGATTTGCGCCGAACAGCTATCCGAAAATCTTCTTTCTTTGAGGAAACTTGTCGGGGTCTAGGCATATATCTAGATAACGAAAAGATCAACGTATTTGATCCATTTACAAAAGAGTCGTTCATTACAGGAATTTATGAAAAACCTTATTGGATAATTGAGTTAGAAATAGATAGATCGAAAATTAAGAAATTAAATCAGCCAGAAAATGATAGTAAAGTCATCGCTTACATAACAACGAGGAGCCAAGGCAGTAAAAGAAAGCTAGAAAAGGAAAATGCCAATGTTGACGATGAGGAAAGCGGAAGAGTAGATACGCTAGACATAGATCGTGAAACTCCTCAGTCACAGTCTTCAAACTTTGAGAATACTATATACGATAGAAAAATCAGCCAAACAGATAATCTATTAACTGACGAAACAACAAAGTTAGATTGTAGTTTAGATACAATTTCAGAAAACAAAGCTATTTTATGGCATATTAGACTTGGTCACGCATCGCTAGAATATCTAAAATCATTTCAGAAACGGTTTCCAAAT
This sequence comes from Theocolax elegans, assembly GCA_026168455.1. NCBI lineage: Eukaryota > Metazoa > Arthropoda > Insecta > Hymenoptera > Cerocephalidae > Theocolax > Theocolax elegans. The sequence goes on along the minus strand of CM047427.1, from coordinate 16,659,827 downwards.
CAGAAAGATTTAAGTAATGTAAAGTTCGATAAATCAATACAAGATTGTGAAGTTTGTATCGTCTCGAAGTTTAATAAATTGCCATTTAATAGTCAAAGACAAAGAGCAACCAGACCGTTACAAATTATACATGCTGATACAATGGGTCCAATCAGTCCAGCTACTCATCCAAAGGGATATCGGTTCATATTCGTATTTATTGATGATTATGCTAGATTAGCGATGGCATATCCGATGAAAAATAAAAGTGAGACAGGAAACTGCTTAGAATCATTTGTTAGAAGCGCTAGAAATATCTTGGGCTCGGATGAAAAAGTATGTTATCTTAGGTGCGATCAAGGAACAGAATTTACCGGTGGATATACGCTAGAAATATTAAATAAATTAGGAGCTGAACTGCAATTAGCCCCACCGGATACACCTGAACATAATGGTGTTGCGGAAAGATTCAACCAGACGATTCAAAAGAAAGTTAGAACTTTAATTTACGATAAGCGATTGCTCGAAAATATGTGGGATCTTGCTTTAGGCACGGCGGTATACGTGTATAATAGAACGCCGCACAAATCGAACAATATGGAAATACCACTAGAAAAATTCTGCCCCAATTACAAGATAGATGTAGAAAGATTTAAAAGATTTGGGTCAATAGCTTATATGAAAATACAAAGAAAGGTTGGAACGAAGTTCGATCAGCTAGGAAAACGAGTAGTTATGATAGGATATACTAATACGGGATATTTACTTTTGAAACCGGAAGAAGGTAAATTCTATGAAAATAGAGATGTTAGATTTTGTGAAAAACTGGTATTCGGAGATAAGTACAACAAAGCTAGTATTAAAGACTGGGCTAAATCGGCAGAGGAAATAAATAAAGAAAGTTGGTTTATAGAATTTGAAAAGGAAAAAGAAATTTTAGAAACGGAGGGAGTAAAACGCAAAAGAGGTCGTCCTAGGAAAATTGTCGAAACTATAAATCTAGAAGGAGAGTTAGAAACGGTTAAAGCAACCGAAACAATGCAACAGATAGAATCAAATATCAATATGTTAGAATTAGAAAATTGTCAATCTCTATTAGCTATCATAAGAAAAGAGCCAACTTCGTATAAAGAAGCTATGTCAGCAAACGATAAGTTAGAATGGAAAAGAGCAATTGATAGTGAGCTAGAATCGATGAAAAATAATAATGTTTGCACTTTAGTAGATCGACCAAAGTATTCGATAGATGGAAGCAAAGCAAATATAATTGACTCCAAATGGGTTCTAAAAAGGAAAATGCTAGAAGGGAATGAATGTAAATATAAAGCTAGATTAGTTATTCGCGGATTTAAGGATAAGAATAATTATGATCTAAACGAGACATATGCACCTGTTTCGCGATTGCAGATTATTAGATCAGCCTTTGCAATTATTAATAAGCTAGATTTAAACGTTTGTCAGCTAGATGTAAAGACAGCATTTTTAAATGGGACAATTGATAATGAAATTTACATGGAGATACCAGAAGGTATAGAATGTTCCGAAATTGATAGAAAAGTTAAAGTTTGTAAAATCAATAAAGCCCTGTATGGACTGAAGATAAGTCCCAAACGATGGAATGAAAAGTTTACAGAGGTGGCAATAAAGTTAGGATTAAAATCGCACGAAAGGGAACCATGTCTGTTTACTTGGAGAAATGAAAATAAATTATTAATCTTAATAATATATGTTGATAACATGTTGATAGCTAGTAATGACTCGATGAAGCTAGAAGAAATTAAAACAAAACTTCAGTTAGAATTTGAAATGACAGATTTAGGAGAACCGAAAACATTTTTAGGTATTGAGATAGTCCGAGATAGAAAGAACAAAGTAACGATATTAAAGCTAGAAAACTATATAGAGAAAATGTTACAAAGATTCGGTTACAGTGAAATGCACCCTCAAAGAACTCCTATGGTTACTAATCAAGTCGCGAATCAAGCTAGAAGAGATAGAGAAGAAAGTGACGAAAAGGCTAGTCTAGAGTCAACTACCAATAAGGGAAATTCGTCATATAGGGAAATAGTTGGAACTTTATTATACCTAGCTAACACAGTTAGACCAGACATTTCATACGCGGTAAATGTATTGAGTCGACATCAAATAAATCCGACTGATTATGAATGGAAAATGGTAAAACGATTATGTAGATATTTAAAATATACTAAGAGTTTAGGTTTAAAGTTCGAAGGGAAGCTAAACGATTTACAAGCTTATTCGGATGCTAGTTTCGCTGATTGTAGAGGTAGCCTAACTACCTGTGGATATGTGATAAAATTATTCGGTGATACTATATCCTGGAGAACACACAAACAAGCGTACGTCTCCCTATCAACATGTCAAGCAGAGTATGTGGCCAAGAGTGAAGCGTGCCAAGAGATAGTATCTCTACAATGCTCGATCTATTTAATGTTAGAAAACTCGTTTACGCCCGTGACTCTATGGTGTGATAATATGGCTGCCATACAAAGCACAAAAGTTAGTTGTAGTAATAAACTCAGACATATGACAGAGGTTAGAGAGCACTATGTTAGAGAATGCGTTGACAGGAACCTAATTGAAATTAAATGGATATCTTCAAAGGAGCAAATAGCGGATATATTCACAAAGCCATTGGCTCATGATTTGCATTTTAAATTAGCTAGAGAAATTCTGAATTGTTATTTAGAAAATTAATAGATTGATGTTTCGTTACAGAAAATAAAAGCTAGGTGGAGCAGATAAGTTGGAGCTGGATATAGCTGGATAAGAAGCTAGAAGTTTAACTTAGAAATTGCAGCTAGAAGAGATCAAGACAACCACGGGAGGGAGTGTTGGAAATAAGACGTGATAGTCTCTCTTTCTCTCTCTCTCTCTCTCTATCGTTACCAACTGAGTAACGAGGAGTGGGGAGGACCCCGGAGGAAGCGACGCAAGCGGCGGCGCGGTGAGATCGGTTTCTCCCGCTACTGCACTCGAGCCACGGATCCCGACACGGTCGGATGTACCAAGGCCTTCCCCAGTGTACATACATATTATATATATAGAATAAACAGTTTATCCTTTTTTAATATAAACCGTGAGTTTATCATTGAAGCCAAACCCTTCCTCTCCTGTTTTATTCCAACAAAAATAATTACAAATAATTTGTTTTTTATAATTACTTTGTTTTTTTTTAATCTTAAATTAATTATCAAATAAAAATCATATTTAATTCATTAATACATGTCCACGATTTTTAAACTTATTTGAAATTCGCGTCTCCGAATCGATTTCGCCGCGTTGCTGCGGTGCCACTTTTGAGATCACTGAATAGTTAATCTATGTGATTTTATATATGTGACAATTAAAATTTGACCTAGGTGACTACGACAAATCTGGTCAAAACATTTTTCAAAACTTTAATTTAGTACTGTTCAAGTTTGTTAAATGCAAGGTATAAGTGATAAAAAAATTATAAGCCTATGCATTGAAAAATAATCACATTGTCAAAAATTGCAATGTTTGAGGTTAATTATCTTAAATTCGATCAATTTTCATTACAGAATATAAATGTAAAAGTTTGTACATGATTCTTGAAGAATCAATCGATACGAGTCGATTTTATTAATCTATCATCACTCGATGTGAAATAACCCATTATGAATATTTAATTTTAGTTAACAAATTATTAAGAAATTTCTAAAATAATTAATAACAAAATAATAATTAAAGCTATAATAACTATAATACTTTTACTTTTGAAAATAGTACTTCGGAAAAAAACTGTTGACATAATATTTAACACTTTACTCCTTATTTACTTTACTTTAAAATTTTAGTCGAAGCAATGAAAATTCCAAACTATACTTTATGGTAAGCGAGTACACACATATATTTTAGATCCTTTACTGAACAAAGAATTCCGATGGTTCTATTTTATCAATTTTTTCAACTAAAATGTTCACAAAAACAATATATTCATTTATAAATAATACCGTACTCTTTATAAATATTGTAATATATTACAATCAATTAATTTTTTGATTTTTAAGAGTTTTCAATGTCTGCCCCCTTACACGTTTATTAAACAATGAAATAAACGTACTATAAATACACAATGACCAGCATACTTCTTCATTGTTTGTGCAGTGGAAACAAATGCCTTATCTAAGGAAGTATGTTTTACCTCATGCAGCAAATCATCGTTGCTAAGCCAATGTTCACTGTAAACAATTAAAAGGCAATTAATTTATGTATATTTCATACTAATGAAGCTTAAAAATGTTAAGGCGTAGCCGTAGTACCGACATTGTAGTTTTTCGTTTTATTCAATATAAACGCAGAATTTTAAAATTTGGCCAACATACCAACAATTTACTTAATATTTCTAATGTAGTGTTACGTCCTAGGGTAGACGTAACGTAGAAAAATTAAATAGACTGAATTTAAATTAAAAATAGAAGTTCCCCGTTTTAGTACGCGTATAGCGTCAAGGATGGGTGGCAATTCTCCTCGGTATAGCACAGGTCATAGACCCTTCCGAAATTTACGTGCATGGGTAAGCCCGAGGTGCAACAATGAGTGAAGGCGAGGAAAGGAAAACAACCAACCTTATCGGGCGGGAGATCTACGGTTGACCGGTGGCTGCAACTGCTCGGCTGTCTTTCTCGCTCTCGTTGATCCTCGATACAGAGACTCCCTTACAATAGAAATGCGGTATAGACTAATTTGGATTTTAAAGGGAATAGGAAAAAGACTGGTGTTTGAAGGTTTAAAGATACTGAACAATGACTTTGGATATTCTTGCTTTATTTCGCGTTAAATTTTGGATACAGGAGTTTACCTTACTTGAGAAAAGACTAAAGAGCAAGAGCGCACACCCCTGTGCGACATCCCTATTTATATCAAGGGTTTGGGGTGGAGTTTTGGTTCCTCTTGACCAATCAAATATTGTACATTTACTTAATTAATTTATTCTTGGTCATGCGTGACCTAATTAAGTTATTGGCTAGAATTTTTCAAGGCGGTTCCTGTCTTTGACGAGGACATCCTACTTTACGTATTAAATGTGTGCGCACGTGTGTGCGTATGTGTGTGTGCGTATGTGTGTGTATGTGTACGCGCATGTGTGTACGTTGCGTCTATCATGACGCGACACCTCTCCCCTTAGAGAAGTTTAACGCCAGGCGTAAACGTCCACACGTTTATTGTCTTGTTTGTTTTTTTTTGTTTGTTGTTTTTTTGTTTGTTGTTTTTTTTTGTTTATTTGTTTGTTTATTTTTTTTTTGTTTATTATTTATTTATTTATTTATTTATTTTTTTTTTTTCTTAAAAACTAGATATTACAATTATCGCTACATAAATTGGTATATAAATATATATATATATATTATTGTATTTTGTTTATAAATACATATATGCATATGAATATATTTTTTTTTTTTTTCATTCATTTGTGCATTTATTCTAGTAAATCTAAAAAGAGGAAGAAGGAGAGAAATGAGAATAAACATGGGGAAGGAAAAGCTAAAGGAAAAAATCATGTATTTGTTAATACTCTTGTCCAGCTATCCTTCTTTGTCTTCTGAGGAGGTCGTATACATCTTCCTTGCATGAGTCACAGACGTGGAGTGATAAGTCTCCGTATTCCCAGATGCACCAACAATTCAATCCTTGGTATCTGGGGATGTCGCGTGTATTGTAGTTATTATACACCATTCTTGTTTAATAAAGTCTATTTTTTGCAATCGATTAAAAATGATTCCGGGGTTATTTCACTCTGTTACAATTGCCTTATTTTGAGTCGTCGCAATCACAACGTGAATCACGATGGAAAATGCGCACATAATCTTCTCCATTTTGTCTGTAACATAATAATAAAAAACAACCTTATTATGTCCAATATATTGTTCCTTTATTTATGTGCGTTTGTATATAAATTTTTTTTTTTAACATATTTTTCCTATGCGTTCCAATTTATCGTATTATGTTAATTACACATATTTTTATGTTTCTCTGAGATTTATTTCCATATACGCTTAATGTCATAGGTATACGCATAATTTCTTTCATTCAGCTTTATTTTCCTTTTTTATCTCTTGAATCTTTGGATTTGTTGATTCTGCTCTACTGGTTTCTGTATGTTGGTCGATTCCTTTAGTGCTTCGTTTACATAATACTTTTGTGCTCGCTTCGAATAGAATACTATTTTGTTTATTTACTCGCGCTGGAGTCAAGAAATTCCATTTAAGTTGTTCTCGAGGTTGTAATTGCGATGTTATACATTCGTGTAGTCCGCCATTTACGCGCGTTAATACATATCCATTACATTTAACTTCTTGCTCGATAAGACAACTTTTGAAAGGAATTGGGAGTCCGCAACAAAAACATTTTAGATCAGTAAAAGTACAAATTAATTCGCGTATCGTTCGTGTAGCACTTAATGAAAACCGAATTTTTTCTATGTGTGATAATTTCGTCGTATAACAATAATGACACAGGTATGTATTATGACAAAAATAGCAAAGTCGCTCCCAATTTCTTACTAAAACTGACATTTTTTTTTATTAATATAGTATATACTGTTTAAACTTATAGAATATTCCTATACTGTCTAAATATAGGTATTATGTATATATATATAGCTTTAATTCTTAATTAAAACTTTATATCGATAGGCAAACCACAAACAGTAGCAAGTAAATAAATAATGAACTATATATCTCTCTATAATATATAAATATTTCGCCGCCGCCGCCGCCGCCGCCGCCGCCGCCGTGTCTAAGAATTCAGAATTCAACATATATATATATGTTTTATATATATGTGTCATATATATGTTATATATATATGTCATATATATATGTTATATATATATGTCATATATATGTTATATATATATGTCATGTATATGATATATATATATGTCATGTATATGATATATATATATATATATGTCATATAAATATAAGTGTGTGTGTGCATGTGTGTGTATGTGTGTGTGTGTGTGTTTGTGTGTGTGCGTGCGTGTGTGTGCTTGCGTGTGCGTGTGCGTATGCGTGTGCGTGTGCGTGTGCGTGTGCGTGTGCGTGTGCGTGTGCGTGTGCGTGTGTGTGTGTGCGTGTGTGTGTGTGTGTGTGTGTGTGTGTGTGTGTGTGTGTGTGTGTGTGTGTGTGTGTGTGTGTGTGTGTGTGTGTGTGTGTGTGTGTGTGTGTGTGTGTGTGTGTGTGTGTGTGTGATTGTCTGTGTGTGTGTGTGTGTGTGTGTGTGTGTGTGTGTGTGTGTGTGACTGTCTGTGTGTGTGTGTGTGTGTGTGTGAGTATGTGAGTGAATGTGTGTGTGTGAACATACACTTTTCCAAATATCCATATGTGATATATACAATGGGTTAAAAATTGGATACATTAATTATAACATTTTTAAGATAATTCTATTATAAACAGTAATGGCAAAAGAAAATTCAAATTTTAACAGTGGCAATATAAAATACGAATTACATTTCAAAAGTTTTTCGAAAATTATTATTTTAGTAGTTTTTAATTTAAATATTATTCAAATCAAATTTAAAAATTGTTTGGAGATTACGTATTTTTATATAAAACAATATTTTAAATAAACAAGTATGTATTATTAGAAACAAAAGGTTATTTAAGGTATGCCTTTGTGTATAATAATTAAAATAAGTATATGGGCTCTGTAACTAAAGGGAAAAATAAATTGGATATAATTATGGATTAAAACGCAAATTTTGAAAGAGGGTGCAAATTACGAATTACGGGAGAAATAGAAGAAACAGGTTTTTATTTATATACCGCTAAAATGTTATAAATAATTCTTTAAAACTAATACAAAAATTAATTTAATTAAGAAGAAAGTTTAATTACTCTAAAAGTACAAAATATTAATGACATATAGAACTCTTGGCGATGACTTAAATAGATTAATTTTAGGAGGTAAAGTTGTATTTAGATCCGTTTAAAACAATCTAAAATTTTAATAGGTTTTTCCTAAATACTACAATTAAGTATATGCACTTTACTATTTTTGGTAAGTTAATTGTTCATTACCACATATATATATATATTATATATATTACACCTTTGGTGTAAGTTATGTCCTAAAATACGTGAAAATTAGTGATTTTATGAGGTTTATGAGGCATAACTTACAACAGCGGTCTTGGCCGATAAGCTAACCCAAGCCATTCGAAAGCTCGCGAAAAATGTGAACTTTTGAGAGGTGTTAGATTAAAATCGATTATGGCGTGGTAGCCTTTTTTTGATATTCAATATGTCCGGGTGTTCTATCTCTTCGAGATTTTAAAATTAAGAAATGTAACCAGGGTAGATAAGTTCTAAAGATTAATTTAAACAAAAGTTGTTTGTAATGTTTTTTCAAAAAAATCAACAGATTTTGAGATAAATGGCTTTAAAAATAGAAGTTTTTCTAAAAAATTGAAAAATTTCCACTTTTCATGGTCGAATAACTCTTAAGCAAATTATTTTTAACACTTAAATTTTTTTTGTATGTTCTACAAGATGTTTCCAGCCTGTTCTCAAATTTTGGAGTGATTTAAAATTTTCATCGTACCACTTGACGTGAAATAGCCCATATATATGTATACATATGTATGTATGTATGTGGGTGTGTGTGCGTGCGGCGTAATATTTATATAATATATATATATTTTAAAATTGTTTTTTCAAGAATACATAATATACGTATTTTTTCCGTGCGCAAAAAAAAGTTGTGAACATAACTTGAAAGAATGTGTATTTGTTTACTCATTCTTGATAAAACTCATAAAATTTTTAAACGTATACTCAATAATAATAGCGGATCTAAAATTGAATGTAATGCTTTAAATACAAATGCAAAATTGTTTGAAGATGAAATAAATATTAATCAAGTATAACATACACTTTTCCAAATATCCATATGATGTATACAATGGGTTAAAAATTAAATATATTAATTATTGCATTTTTAAGATAATTCTATTATAAACAGTATAGGCAAAAGAAAATTCAAATTTTAACAGTGGCAATATAAAATACGAATTACATTTGAATAGATTTTCAAAAACTATTAATTTAGGAGCATTTAATTTAAATATTTTTTAAATTAATATTTCAAAATTGTATGGATATATAAGTGTGTAGATAATTTATATTTATATAACACAATATTTTAAATAAACAAGTATGTATTTATATACTTGTATATAGAAACAGAAGGATATTTAAGAAATGAATTTGTTTATAATAATCAAAATAAATATTTGGGCTCTGCATAGTAAAAATAAATTGGATATAATTATGGATTAAAATGCAAATTTTGAAAGAGGGTGCAAATTACGAATCACGAGAGAAATGGAAGAAACAGGTTTTTATTTATATAGCGCTAAAATTTTATAAATAATTCTTTAAAACTAATACAAAAATTAATTTAATTAAGAAGAAAATTTTATTACTCTAAAAGTACAAAATATTAATGACACAGAACTTTTGGCGATGATCGTTCGTCATTAAATAAATTAATTTTAGGAGGTGAAGTTCTATTTATAACCGTTTCAAATAATTCAAAATTTTAATAAGTTGTTAACTAAAATACTACAATTTAGTAAGTATATGTACTTTACTATTTTTGGTAAGTTAATTTTTCATTATCATTTATAATTATTAAAATATAAATTTAAGCTTTATAAGAATTCATATAGTTTAAAATTTACAGTTAACATTTAATGTGGCTCTATTTTTTTTATTATTTTTATTCTGATTTCATTACTCTAAATTTTGGTAAACTTTTATTTATAAATTATAATAACTATAGCAATACCTTCAAGGTGTTGTGTGAATCTGTTTAATTTTTAAGGTGTTCATGGTAGTGTAAAAATAATACAATTTAAAACATTATTTTAAATAAATTAATTACGAAAAATCTTTTTCGAATTAAAAATAGGGGGTTGGCGCGCGAAGCGCGCAGGGGGGCGAAGCCCCCCTAGTATATATATATATATATATATATATATATATTACGTTCCCTTATTTTACGTAATATTAATTTTTAGTCCTAAGATTAATTGAGTCTTTTGTCCCTAAAGTACTTAGACAGATTTGCTAATAATATTTCATTAGTATTTATCGCAAAAGGTTACTATAATCTTGCGTAGAAAAGAACTGGATGCGGCAGAATTGGCCTGTAGCATGAAAGGTTTCGATTTTCCCATCGATCTACACCATCGTCCATTCAATTCTGTATGGATAAAAAAAAGGTCGATTATTTATTTTATGTATTTAAATTAATTACTGTAGAATAATCGAACATCGTTTTCTAAACATTCTCAAGTCATCTAAATGATATTGAATGTTGCGCGCATGACGAATTGCATGGTCCAGATTTGTGTAGATTTCCGGTTTACAAATGTATCTTTTGACTTCCGGTCGAAGCCCCTTTAAAAATGCCCTAAGTGCTAGATTTTCGCGTTGTAGGCATGAATCGGTTATTTCCCTGCATTCTTCTTGTGCTATTTCTCCCAATGTTTTATAATTATGTAACATTCTTTCCATTCGTGCGCCGAATTGGAAAGTGCTTTCGTTTCGTTTTTACGATGCCCATGTAATTTGAATTCTCAAATTAATCAAAGCGCTCATAACATTATATCTTTGTACTTCTGCTAATGTATATATTTTTTTTTCCATTTTACAATTTTTTTTTATTTTATAAATGATACCTTTTATTTTCTTTTTGTTTTTAAAAAAAAACCTGTAGTTGAAATAGCAAAATTTACACGTTATCGAATTTGCGTTTTCTGCGTGGCGGTAGAGAAGATATATCCGGTTCTATAAATATTTGCGGATATAGATTATTTTGAGCTCCGCAACTTACTATTTTACCCCCTCTTGACTCATTGACTCTTACCACAGTAGGTTGTGCCGTGTAGGTGCTAGGTTCGGCCGGGGCGAAAGGTACGTGCGAGTCCGAAAAATGTTCCGCTCGAGTGCCCGCTACTTCCGAAGGCGTAGCTTGTTCTTCCCTCTTTTTCCTTGCGTCACGCGTTGGTTTATCCCTTGCGACGTGCAGTAATAATTGAGTGACTGAATTCCAAATGGCTCCTATAATATGAAGTGACCACCCATATAAACTATACAAAGCATAACCATGTAAAATGGTATCAACTAAAAATTTTATTAAACGCCCGATCATAAAAATGCCTATAATAGCTGCGCTAAATGATCCGAAAGTACATAATTGCCCCCAAATTTTCATCCAAGTGTTATTGGCTAATTCTGTCAACGCTTCTTCATCGAATAATCGGGTAATAGACATACCGTTTTTATCTACCTTTTTCCCGGTCATTCCTAATGCAATTGTGTTCAACATGGCTGGCCTTTCTACGGGAAACATAAGGTGTTGTCTTAGTGCTTGGATCTCCGCTTGGGTGTAAATTCCGCTTTTTGCAAGTTCGGTTGGCTCTGTGTAATTCCAGTTATTTTTAATAGTTGGTTTTAAAATGTCTGGTTTTACTCCCTTAGTTGTTCCTCTTGGTAAAATAGTAAACCAATCTTCCCCTAGTAAGAACATAGGAGGAATCAGAACACTGCAGGCAGCTTCGGTTCCATATTGTTTTAAAATATGTGTCCTTGGCGTCAAAAAATAATCTTTGCCGTCTTTGGTTACTGGTAACTCTTGGTAACATTTTGTAGTTTCTCTTCGTTGAACGTCAATTTGTACGCACTTCATTAAGTGCACAACTTCTCCGGCTACCAAGCCCATGTAACCAGTTTTTTTCATAATTTGATATGCAAAAACGTCAGGTGCTGTTGCTGCAATGCTTAATGCATTTGATATAACTCTTCTTTCCAATTCGCATTTTTGCAAAATTAAATTGCGATATAATGTTTTTAATTGTCCTTTAATATGTTTTTCTACGTAAACGAATTTAGAGTTTACGTATGCAAAAATGTCGAGATTTTCTATTGACGGATTTCTTACGGCTTGGAAAGTTTCTGTTATTGGTCCTTCTAGAAAAAATAATTTTGGGTGCTCTGTTCTAATTAATTCATACGAACACACCGGAATTTGTCCTAAAGTCGTAAAAGCAAAGGTTATCTCGCTCGATTCCATTACATATACCGGATGTTGCTCATTGCCTTGTTCTACAACTTTATTAACATAACCCGCGTATAATTCTGAGTATTTACTGCGTTCGCATGCCTGTACTGGTAACCTATCCCAAAAGGCGTACCCTGCTTCTACGTCAATACAATCATCTTGATTAAACTTACAGCGCGTACCGGATCGTAAAATAACCTCGTTAGCATTTAAGTTTACTGGTGCATAGTAATCCCTTAAAGTAATGGTAACATAGCCCGTGACTATAGCATCGTCAAAAATACCATATGGATCCGCGTACATTCCTGCGTTACTACAATCTCCTGCTTGATCTACCTTTCCAACAAACGTCATTGGGTGGACAATCGATCCGTTCAGTTTTAAGTTACTTATTACTTCGTCTCGTACTCGGTGTGCGCGGTATACATGCATTCTATTACATTCTTCCCTACAAATTTCATCAATAAACTGAACCTCCCCTCTGTTTTTGTCTTTTCTATGCGAAAACGCGCCGCAGTATGTTACCGATCTTTTTATTTCTACTTTACAAAGCTTTACATGAGTGCTTGAAAAATCATTTAATTGCAATAGTCGTACATAAATTTTTGTTGTATTTACTACCGGTTCAGGTATGTCGCATTCTCCTACGTGATTTAACGAAAATGTTGTTAAATTTGAGACGTGCTGCGAACAGTCGTACCCTATGATTGCGTTAATATAGATTTTCCTTGGTATAATAGTTGTGAGATAAATGATGGCCAATAGTGTTTTACAACTCATCTGCAACATTAAATAAGTTCATGAAAGCGTTCTTTTTTTTATTATTTATAGAACCGTTGCAAAAATGCTTAGTTTATCTTTCCGCTTTTTTTTTAATTTATCAGAATCTATTGACTGATTCTTTATTGATTTCCTTAGCATTTTTGCATTTGTGAAAATACATATCATTGTTAGAGTTTTGCTATATACATGGCTTATTTTTTTTTATTTACATTCGTCATGCTTTAAGTTTACCGGTGCATAGTAATCCCTTAAAGTAATGGTAACATAGCCCGTGACTATAGCATCGTCAAAAATACCATATGGATCCGCGTACATTCCTGCGTTACTACAATCTCCTGCTTGATCTACCTTTCCAACAAACGTCATTGGGTGGACAATCGATCCGTTCAGTTTTAAGTTACTTATTACTTCGTCTCGTACTCGGTGTGCGCGGTATACATGCATTCTATTACATTCTTCCCTAGAAATTTCATCAATAAACTGAACCTCCCCTCTGTTTTTGTCTTTTCTATGCGAAAACGCGCCGCAGTATGTTACCGATCTTTTTATTTCTACTTTACAAAGCTTTACATGAGTGCTTGAAAAATCATTTAATTGCAATAGTCGTACATAAATTTTTGTTGTATTTACTACCGGTTCAGGTATGTCGCATTCTCCTACGTGAATTAACGAAAATGTTGTTAAATTTGAGACGTGCTGCGAACAGTCGTACCCTATGATTGCGTTAATATAGATTTTCCTTGGTATAATAGTTGTGAGATAAATGATGGCCAATAGTGTTTTACAACTCATCTGCAACATTAAATAAGTTCATGAAAGCGTTCTTTTTTTTTTATTTATTTATAGAACCGTTGCAAAAATGCTTAGTTTTATCTTTCCGCTTTTTTTTTAATTTATCAGAATCTATTGACTGATTCTTTATTGATTTCCTTAGCATTTTTGCATTTGTGAAAATACATATCATTGTTAGAGTTTTGCTATATACATGGCTTATTTTTTTTTATTTACATTCGTCATGCTCTTAAATTTAAATACCAACAAGCTTATTCGGTTTCAATATGCGATTTGCGTAAGCGATTTATGTGCACTATTTTATTTTTATTTCCATTTATTTGAATTTTGTACATTCCCATTGTCGGAAACGTCTAGAACTAAAAATGGACCCGAGTATTGATCGTCAAATTTCTTAGGTTTTATCCCCTTTTGCAGCCATACGTAATCACCGATTTGTAGTGTTAAAACGTTTACCTTACGATCGTAGTATTTCTTGGCTCGAAGTTTTGCCTTTAAAAGGTTTTGTTGGGCTATGTTTTGTAGACTGTTTAGGCGTTTGACTAAATCTTCAAGATAACCATCGTATGTAGGCGCCAGGTCTTCTGTTTCGACCGGTGCGTTCGAGGGTGTGCGTGCCAGTCGGCCGTACACGAGTTCAAACGGCGTATGCCATGTAGACTCACTAATTCCCGTGTTAAAATTAAAGGTAGCCAAATCCAGGTAATCGTCCCAATCTGTTCGATTACTATGTACAAAAAATTTCAAGTATTCAATGAGACTTGAGTGCGATCGCTCAAGTCCACCGTTTGATTGTGGGTGGAACGCCGTGGTTTTAGTTTGTTTAATTCTAAATATTTTTGCTATTCTTTTCATTAATTTACTCATGAAATTCGTACCTTGATCCGTAAGGATTATTCGAGGTGCGCCAAATATGCATATGACTTTTCTTATTAAACCATTCGCTACATCCATGGCCGAAATTCGCGCCAAGGGCTCAGCTAATGCGAATTTAGTTAATAAGTCTTGGAAGGTTAAAATGTACTCGTTTCCCCGATTGGTTTTGCATAAGGGACCAACAATATCCATACTTATTCGGTCCATAGCGTGCGTTCCCGAGTTTGTAATAACCATTGGAGCTCTAGTTTTAACCCTAACCAATTTTTTTAATTGGCAATTCAAACATTTTCTTATAAAATCTTGTACCTCTATCTTTAAATTCTCCCAATTATAATTTTGTTTAATACGGTTATAGGTTTTTGTGACACCTCTATGTCCTCCTATAGCCGAACAGTGAGCTTCTTCTATAATCGGAATTCGATCGTCTAGTGTCGGATATGGTATTAGACCTAAACAAACAATTAATTTTACCGTGCTTTGACTAAAAACTCCTTTTAGTTTTTCTAAAACTAATTCCCACTCTAAATTTTCAATTCTATCGGTTTTCGCTATACTTATTGATTTTATCTGTATAGTGTCTAACGTTAAATATAGATTTTCGCATAATAAATTTAGGTTATTATCAATTCCACTTAGCCCGATTAACGATTCTGTTCGTATCGGTAATGCTATATGAATTTTTGTGTTTACATTTATCAAAACCGGTATTCCAACCTGCATTTCCTTGAATCTTGGTAATTTATTCTGTAGTTTTAATTGCGAAGCTCCATCGTCGCATGGTTCTCCTGTTGTAGTAACAAAATACATATAATTGTCCTTACGCATAAATAATTTTTCTCTGCATGTAATAATTACTTGTTTATCGTTAATTTCATTAAATTGTTCTTCATAGATCGACGTCTCTTCGTTTATTTGATCAGGACTGAATTGCGGATCGTTTTCAAGTAATGATTCATTAACATGATCAAGATCTTCATGTAAGCGTAACCGCGCATTTTCCGAGTGAACGAGGGGTTCCGGCTCGAAAGTTTCCACCTCCGTATCGTCGTGCGTTCCTTCTTCACGGTCCGGTGATTGTTCGTTCGCTCGCCTCTCGTTTCTTCTTCCCCTTTGCGGGCGTAGAGCCTCTATCGCGTCTAAATATCGCTGGCCTACCTGGCGACCCGCCTTCGCTCTCGTGGTCATACCCCGCGGTGGTTCAACTAGGCTAGACTCGGGCTCATCACTTGCCGCTATTGCCTTGCTTCTCGTAATAACTAGGACCTTGTCTATGGGGTTTCTAGACAGTGCGTCTGCTACATTTAAACGACCCGGTCGGTATTTAATTTCGAAATCGTACTCCGCGAGCATAAGACGCCATCGCGTAACTCGTGAGTTCGGGTCCTTATGCGTTTGTAACCATACCAGTGGTTTATGATCTGTTATAAGATAAAATTTTCGTCCAAATAAATACGATCGGAAATGCTTAATGCAAAATATTATTGCTAGTCCTTCTTTGTTAAACGTGTCCCAACGTTTTTCAACATCCGAAAGAACTCGAGAGACGTATGCAACGGGTTGATCATTCCCTATCTCACCCTGACTTAAGACTCCAGCAATTGCATATCCCGAAGCGTCGGTCGTTAGATTGAAAGTAATTTCGAAATTTGGAAAAATTAATACCGGTTTTTCGCATAAACTAATGCGTAATGTCTCAAATGCCTTTTCTGTTTCTTCTGACCATTTAAATTGAACGTCCTTTTTTAATAAATCCGTTAAAGGTTTTGCAATTTTTGAAAATTGATAAATAAATCTTCTATAGTAGCCCGCTAAACCCAAAAATTGCTTGATATGTTTAGCATTTTGAGGGCGTGGAAATTTTCGTACAGCTTCAATTTTCCGCGAATCTGGTTTAATTCCTTCTGCACTAATAACATGACCTAAATATGTAACTGTTTTTTTAAAAAATTCACATTTCTCTGGTTGTAATTTTAAAACCGCTTTTCGCAATCTCAAAAATAAATTCTCTAATCTTTTAATATGCTCTTGTAGAGTCTCCGAATAACATATAATATCATCAATAAAGCAAAAAAGTTCTTTATTGATAAGTCCAGCGAGTGCAATTGAAAGTGCTCTTGAGAATGTAGCCGGCATTGTTCGTAGTCCAAAGCTTCCTCGATTAAAATGGTACAAATCTCCATTTGTAACAAACGCGGTTTTGTGACGGTCTCGTTCGTCAATTTCTATTTGATGATACGAAGCCTTAAGATCAAAAGTTGAGAATTTTTTTGATCCGCCCAATTGGTCTATTATTTCAGCGGAAATTGGTCGTCTAAAGTTTTCGCATTTAATTTGCGATAGTCGATCACCATTCTGTATTGCTTGCGTCCTTGTATGTCCTCTTTCTTAGGAACTAGAAAACAAGGGCTTGAGTACGATGAGGTAGATGGTTCGATAATGCCGTCTTTTAATAAGTCTTGCACTTGTCTTGCTATTTCTTCTTTATGTACCGGAGGTAATCGGTATTGTTTTGAAGTTATTGGTACATCATCCGTTGTTGGAATTGTTAGTTTTAAAATATGTGTTGCTGTTAATTTTTCACCTGGAAGGTAAAAGATGTCGCTATATTTCTCAATTAATTTTTCTATTTCTTCTCTTTCATCAGCAGCCAAATGGTCAAGTCGTAGTAATGATTTTACCTTTTCCGCTCTCCCTTTTGGTATGACACATGCTAAGCGATAAACTTTATGATTACCTTTTAGTTTCTTTCCGCCTTTTCCTTTTAAATTAATTCTTAATTTAAGTAAACCCTCTAATGTATCTTTAATAACATTTTTATGAGATTCTCCCCCAAAGGCATGTAGTTTTACATAATTTCCTAATTTATTTAGATTTTCTCTTAATTCCTTTGAGTTATTTGTTGAGTTGTCATGATACTTTATTTCCATTAGTAGATTACTTATTAACATTTCCATGTCTTGGTTATTATTCCACAGAATTCCATTATTCATTAAACCTTCCTCTAGAATTTTTTGTAACATGCGTGTCGAAATTAACAACCTTTCTTCATCGAATTCGTTTGCGTCTACATTTTCATTTTGTGCTAGTGCCTTTTTATTTTTTGTATTATTATCGAGACCTACCATATCTTTTCTCTTTATCTCAAAATTAGAATATTTTTCATTACTTATTTCGTTCTCGTTTCTTGGATTTGGGTGCGCGCTTGATTTATTAGTTGCCTCATCACTTTCGAGTTCATTTAAGAGATTATTTTTTTTATTTGAGGAGTGCTTTTGCAATCTTTCTTTATTAATTTCATGATTAAAGTATTCTTCATCGTTCTCCCTTATTACTGGGTTCGATTTGGTATTTGTTTCTAATTTCTTAATGATTTTAATTTCTTGACTTGTCTCTTCGTTTCCTTGTTCGATTAATTTACATACATTAGGCTTACATACTGCCTTCGTACGTAAGACTTGATTTAGGCTTGGAATTTCATTTAGACTTCGATATTGAGTTACCTTTGAACTCGATTTTAGATTTTGAATTTGATTTTGAATTTCATTTGAACTTGAATTTTGATTTAGAATTTGATTTTGAATTAAATTTGAACTTGAATTATGATTTTGATTTTGAATTTCATTTGAATTTGCATTTTGATTTAGAATTTGATTTTGAATTTCATTTGAATTTGAATTTTGATTTAGAATTTGATTTTGACTTTCATTTGAATTTGAATTTTGATTTAGAATTAGATTTTGAATTTCATTTGAACTTGAATTATGATTTTGATTTTGAATTTCATTTGAATTTGAATTTTGATTTAGAATTTGATTTTGAATTTCATTTGAACTTGAATTATGATTTTGATTTTGAATTTCATTTGAATTTGAATTTTGATTTAGAATTTGATTTTGAATTTCATTTGAATTTGAATTTTGATTTAGAATTTGATTTTGAATTTCATTTGAACTTGAATTATGATTTTGATTTCGATTTTGAATTGGAATTTGATTTTGATTTCGCTTGGGATCTTGTATTTCCAATTTATTTTTACATTGAGATCGAATTTGAATATCTCTCTGATTTTTTAATTGACCCTGACTACCCGGTGGGTCCTGACTTTGAGATTTAATTAGAATTGACTCTTGCTTACGCGATGGGCTTATATGTCCTCGAATTCGCGTTTCTTCTACAAGATATACTTTCTCATTAATATGATCGACCTCTCGGGTCGACACCTCCCTTCGTTGAAAATTTTCATTAGCATACTTTGTTTTTCCTGTTTCCCCAAACGAATTCCTTTTAGGTGGTTTTATTACCTGTGTGATATGTTTTACGACTTCCTCACCCTCTCTTGCATTGACACTCATAGGGTTAGCGGAAATTCCCTTACGCATTCCCGTTCTCTCGTTCAATATAATGTTACGTTTTTCTATGACATTAATCGTCGGGTCTTCATACCTTTCCTTTGTTTCGATCAATAATATGTTTTCTTCTACAAAAGGGATACAGACTACAACTCTTAACATTCTTTTCGCATAATCAATTTTTGCACCTAATTGACAGAAAAAATCGCTTCCCAGTAAACCATCTTCGATTATAGGCACGTTGTCATTTATTATATGGAATTCGATGTCAAACTTTGGAAAATTGATGTCAACTTTGCCTAAAGTATAAATACTTTCTTCCGTGATTCCTTTTAATTCTAATATTTCATTTTTATTAATATTTTCGTCTTTTGGTATGTTTCGTAATTTTAGTAAATTGGGACCTGCTCCTGAATCTAAAATAAGAGTTATTTCCTCGTTGCTTCTCGGATTTTTAAGTTTAATAATTGGCGACTTGCAATTTTTACTTAATCGAACATATCTTTTGATGATGTGGGTTCCTGTTTTTTGTAACTCGGGCGCCTCGTGTACTCGGTCTCTCGTCTCGCGCCCTGTTGTCGGAGACCATTTTCGTTTTCCGATCGGTTTTCTCGATTTCGATTATTAAATTCCCGTTTTCTACATTCTTCTATAATATGGCCCTCTTTTTTGCAGTATCGGCATATCCTTTCTGTATTTGTATAATTTTGTTTTGGGAAGGTTGCATTTTGGCGACGAACATATTGATTTTCTTGCTGCTTAAATTCATTAGTCCGTTTTTCACCTGGCCATTGTTGCGGTCTGCGTGACTCTCGAGACTCCGCCCAGTCATTCGTAGGCCGTCTTTCCCTGGCTTGGGGTTGTCTCATTTTTTCTAAATGCCAGCATTTCGGTGCCAGGTGGCCCTGTCTCCCGCAAAGTTGGCATTTATCGGTATATTTAGTCTCGGCAAAATGGACCCTTTGTATAGGATTTTTATTTTCTGTTATGACTTTAATTGTTTCATTTAACTCTTCTACTTCATAGCATGCAAAATCTCTTTCGATTTCTGTAGCTTCTGCAGTAGCTTCATCCAATTTACACACTTGGCCCATTCGTGCTTTTATTACCCAATGTAAACCGCGAATAAAAAATTTTACTAAATCATTTTCTAAAGATCGATTGAAATTATTAGTTAATCTTTTTTCTCTTCGAGCTGCTTCAGTGATTTCTTGCCCGATGGATCTAACCCTGTTTGAAAAAACTACGACACTCTCTTCCCTTTTCTGTTTTACATTAGCAATTCATCGTGTAATTGATGATAAGATTTCGCAGACCCAAAAATACTATCAAAAAAATTTGCAATATCTTCAATCGATTCAAAACTTTTTTTTGCTGCACTCTAATGCTTCTCCATATAATCTCATTTTAATTAATTTCGCGAGGTCCGGTTCATATTGTTCATGTATTATGTTGCAAGCTTCCCTACATCCGTCAACAAATTGACTCAATGGAATATTTACCCCATTATATTTTGGAATTAATTCAAGTGCGTCTTTTATAGAAAGGGGCCTCACTTGTCCCAAGGTTGAGTTAAATACGAATTTAATCTTGGCAATCTCTCCGATACTAAATTCATATTATTACAGTTATTTGGTAAAATTGGTGTGCTTGTAGTAAATCTGACATTATTATCTCGTTTAACAATTTCAGGTTTCATTGGTTGTTCTGATGTTTTTGCATTTTTAATTGTTGTATTTTCTGCCGAAAAATAGGTTGTGTTATCGTCTGTTAGTTCGGGTTTAAAACCTATCCCATTTACTTCTACTTTTGTTTTTGCTTCTAAATTTCCGATAATATAATCGATTATTAATTTTGGATTTACTCTTTTTTCTATAAAATCGCCTAAAGCTTCAATTAGATACTTATCTTCGCAAAATTCTATTATATCTTTTTTGTCTACGAATTCCTTTAACAAGTCAATTATTATAGGTATATTTTTATCGAGGCCTACCGCTTCATCTGACAAATGTATCCCGCTATCATGCCTATCTTTAAAAAATTTTAACAAACTAGCTAAAGATTTGTCCGGATTTTCAACACAAAAATCTGGATTTATTTTAAGCGCCTGCTTAAGCAAAATTGAAGCCGCGTCTTTATTTCGAGAATTCTCTTTTTCATTGGTACCCATGATCTGTGCTAATAAGGAAGACAATTGCTCTAATCCTTCTTTAATTTTTAGGACGAGCCCCCACTTGTTACGTCCTAGGGTAGACGTAACGTAGAAAAATTAAATAGACTGAATTTAAATTAAAAATAGAAGTTCCCCGTTTTAGTACGCGTATAGCGTCAAGGATGGGTGGCAATTCTCCTCGGTATAGCACAGGTCATAGACCCTTCCGAAATTTACGTGCATGGGTAAGCCCGAGGTGCAACAATGAGTGAAGGCGAGGAAAGGAAAACAACCAACCTTATCGGGCGGGAGATCTACGGTTGACCGGTGGCTGCAACTGCTCGGCTGTCTTTCTCGCTCTCGTTGATCCTCGATACAGAGACTCCCTTACAATAGAAATGCGGTATAGACTAATTTGGATTTTAAAGGGAATAGGAAAAAGACTGGTGTTTGAAGGTTTAAAGATACTGAACAATGACTTTGGATATTCTTGCTTTATTTCGCGTTAAATTTTGGATACAGGAGTTTACCTTACTTGAGAAAAGACTAAAGAGCAAGAGCGCACACCCCTGTGCGACATCCCTATTTATATCAAGGGTTTGGGGTGGAGTTTTGGTTCCTCTTGACCAATCAAATATTGTACATTTACTTAATTAATTTATTCACATCCTACTTTACGTATTAAATGTGTGCGCACGTGTGTGCGTATGTGTGTGTGCGTATGTGTGTGTGTATGTGTACGCGCATGTGTGTACGTTGCGTCTATCATGACGCGACAGTAGGTATGTTCGTACATTTACGATTAAATAAAAATTGACTACGTAAAATGAAAAAGCAGTAATGCCGGTATATAGGCATGAAGTATAGATAGGACTACGGCATCCCCTTACAAGATTATATTTAAAAGTATATTTTTACCTTGAACATTCACTTGAATGAGCAACTTCCTGATAATCCATTACGAAGAACTTTAAAATAACCTCCAAATAATCGAGAAATAATAATCGAAGTAAAAGTATCTAACTTTATAAACAATTAATAAATTATATGTAAGAATCTAAAATAGAGAAAGAGGCGGTAAATTTATATCGATATAATGAAGACGTCTTCGCAATGTTCTCGTGAACTGTCTGAAATCGCTGTCAACCTTTACATACGCTACACTCCGATCGTACGTTATAATCTTCTTCCAAGAACTAGAAACCGTTTGAAACCTAAGAAATTCGTTGTTGAAACATTTCTCAGAACTGTGTAGTATTGTAACTTTAATAATGATTAATAAATAATAAATTATCGTTTTACTAATAATAATACTACTTGAAAAAAAGCCATTCCTTTTTGTGGGCACGTATTTAATATCTGAAGCGAGGGAAATTTAAATACTTTGTATTATTTCTATCATCGTATATCTATATTATTAATAACATTATTATATCTACATTGAAAAGCTGTACTGTACCTTATTATTATACATTAAGTAGTTATAGTACAGCAAATTTCATCTAATAATAATAATAATAATAATAATAATAATAATAATCCGCGCGGGGTGTCCTGTCCCCGTATGCGGCGCGTCCCCCGGGTGGCGGATGGGGGAATGCTCGTCACTCTAGCGTGAAGGGTAGAGGTGAAATAAAATAATCTTCGTGGACCAAACAGTACAATTAGAAGTATGAGCAAGCGAGATGAAAACATACTACCCCAAGCGGGCAACTCCAAACTAGGAGTGAATTCCGTCGTCGGTTCCGATCGGGTGAAAGCCCCGGTGGCCGGCGCTGGCCTCATGGATTTTGGGGGAGGCCACAAACCGCTTAGTTCTAACATCACGTCAGAGGCGGGGTCCTCGAAAGAAAACCCCCAACAGCAGCCGCTATCCCAGATGCTGAGTCTTGCTTCTGCAAGCAGGTTACGAAGCGGCAGCGTCACCAGCATTGGTAGCGCCATCAGCGGCATCTATAGCAGAGAATCTCAAGAGGAAATGGAAGTGTTCCGTAAGGAATACAAGAAGGTGGAGAAGGCGCAGGAGGAGATCGACTCCACTTACGACCATCTGAAAAAAGAACTTCAGGCAATGCTGGCAGCTTGTGCAAAGCAGCCTAACATTTCCATGGTCGTCAAAACAGGGCTGAAAACCGTAGACGCTCTTGTACAAGAGCTCTACGGGAAAACGAAGAAGATGTCTTTAGCAGTCGATGATTACAAGTGCCAAGTCGAGGATTATCGAGTTGGCCACGAGAATCGTCGGCGGCCTAAGAGAAGAGGCATCATTGCTAAAGCCGTCATCGCGGCTACAGCTAAGATGCAGGCTCAAAAGAGGAGTAGGGAGGGCCCTCAAAGCCCACCCGAGGCCTCTAAAAGCCGTAAGAAGAAGAAACCTCGCAAGGAGGTGCCACAACCTGGTAAGGACAAGGAGCAATCCAAGTCCAAGCCTGTGGTGGAAAAGAAGAAGCCAACGGTTAAGTCAGGACAGGCGCCTCTTGACAGGAGAAAGCGCCAGAAGGCGCCGGTATCCACCCTGGTGGTCACAATCGCGAGGGACCGAACGTTTGCTGAAGTTCTGGGGAAGCTTCGAAAGGAAGTGAATCCGGACGACAGTGGCGCGCAGGTTCTGAGTGTGCGGCCCACAGGGCGGGGGGACGTCCTGCTTCGGCTAGGCAAAAAAACCGATGCGGCAGTATTCGCGGAGAAAGTGCGTACTGCTACCCAAGGAATGGGAGAAGTTCGAGTCCGAGATCGAAGGGTTACCCTTGAGATCAGAGACCTGGACGCTCTCACAACGAGGGACGAAGTGGTGGCAGCCCTAAATAAAGTGCTTACTTCTTCGCCTGAGGGCCGAGAGGTGACGCTTTTGGGCCTAAACCGCAGTCAACAGAAGACAGCCATCGTGAAGCTGGATCACGAGAGCGCTGACAAGCTGAAGTCGATGCGGCATCTCTGCGTCGGCTTCGTAAGCTGTCGCGTTCGGGATCGAGTCTTGGTCGAGAGGTGCTATCGGTGCCTAGACTTCGGCCACACGAAAAGGAAGTGTGAGGGAGTGGATAGGTCCTCGTCGTGCTACAAGTGCGGGGAGCCTGGACACAACCTTAAGAATTGCAAGAGCGCTCCCAAATGCTTTCTTTGTCCATCAAAGGATGCTGAGGGAGTGTCTCACGTGGCGGGGTCCGGAGCCTGTGCCACCTTTAGGCGCGCGCTCGATACCGCCAGAAAGGCCGCTTCACGATAAGTGGCAGTCTCATCGAGGGAGGAAAGAAGAAACAGGACCGACCGAATTGACACATGTCACAAGACACGCCTCCCAGCTTGAAGTAATGTGAAAAACAGTTCCTGGCTGGGCAGGTGAAAGCGTTGGGTTTGGAGTTTTAGCCGGTAAGAATCCGGCACTGGCGACGAGTGCGGACCCTCGTCGTCGTCTTATGTAAGATTTCTCCAGTTTCCCACGAAAAAAAAAAAAAAAAAAAAAAAAAAAAAAAAAATAAATAATAATAATAATAATAATAATAATAATAATAATAATAATAATAATAATAATAATAATAATAATAACAATAACAATAACAATAAAATATTTTTACAATTTTAATCTAAGCTAATTTATTTCTTGGAAAATATAATTATTATTCTGACAGAGGCAAATTTTTAAATGTATTTACCTGTAACTTTACATTATTTCAATGATTATTATTGATAAAAAACATAACTTGTGAGTATATTAAATTACTGTTTTAATAAAAAGAATTTGTTTAAAATAAGCAAAAAAAGAAAATTTTATCAACTTGGTAGTTTTTAAAAAATTTTTATAAATATATTTTAAAGTTATTACTTCTTTAGAAATTGCAACAATTAGAAAAAACTTGTTTATGTAAGCAGTTAGCCGTTTCATACACATTTGCCATCAATTGAATATAAATTAATTTTGCCATTTTTTATGAAAACGATCAACCGTTAAAAAATTTGTTACCTGCAAAATTATTGAATATCATTTTTTAGTACTATATACAATAGTATGTGGGTAATTTCAAAAAAAGTCCGAATTCGTGGCACCGATAATTATTGAGAGTAATTAATTAATTAAGACTTATTTATATAGAAACGTTGCGTCTGAACTTGTTTTATAAAAATCCATCGAGAAATTACAGCTAACATAAACATTATTTGATTGAGACATTTGAGACTTCGACAAAAGTGAAAATGTAATCTCCCTTGGCTGTCACCAAGCACTATTTACCAAATGTTGATCTATACTTTTTATAAAAAAAGCAAATCAAGGTTTGTGCTCCCACTTACTTTTTTTTAATTACATCCCTAGTGGAAATATTATTTATTCATAAATGTTTTAAACTATTTTAAACTGTTTAAAACAGTTTATAAATGTTCAAAAATGTGCAGTTTCGGACATCTAAAACACTTTTAAATAGTTTTGAACGATTTTAAACATTTTCAAACAGTTTTAAACAGTTCTAAACATTTAAATAACTTTTTACATTCGAAGCAATTTTAAATTGTTTCAAACTTTTTTAAATATTTTTAAACAGTTCTAAATATTTCTATTGAAACGATTTTTATTGACAAGAATCTATTCATGTCAATTATAAACAGTTTTAAACTTTTTATTTGAGATATCGACGGTGAGTGTATTTTGTTTAAAATAATTTTAAACGATTTTAAAGAGTTTTCAACATTTATAAACAGTTGTGAACAAATAATATTTTTAAAAAATGAGGGTGAATACAAAATTTGTATCACAGTTTTAAATAATTTTAGACGATTTTAAATTTTTGTTTACAATATAGTTAATAGAAATCTGTTTTAAATGATTTTAAGCATT
Source organism: Theocolax elegans (assembly GCA_026168455.1). Taxonomy (NCBI): domain Eukaryota; kingdom Metazoa; phylum Arthropoda; class Insecta; order Hymenoptera; family Cerocephalidae; genus Theocolax; species Theocolax elegans. The sequence goes on along the minus strand of CM047427.1, from coordinate 16,633,951 downwards.
TTATTCAAAGTAGGATGAATATAAATTTGTTAACCTCTGTTTCAAATGATTTCAAACAGTTTCAAAAAGCAGTTTTAAATTTCCGTACTATATTATTAGTTATTTAAATAATATTGTCCAAAGTAAAAGATAGAAGACTGACATGAAGTGCTTTTATGTATTCAATATATTATATATTAGTATGCATGGTTTAAAATTAGTGGGATATTGTAATAATACAAGAATCATTATTTCTATATACTTTAATAAGAGATAAGAATATATTTGAATACTGTACAATCTTTTTATCATTATATTAAACTAAGAAAATAATATTAAAATATATAAAAAGTAATTCATTTTTTTACATCTGATTTAAAACATGACTTATTTTTTCTTCGATCTTCTGAAAAGTTTAACATCAATATTAAATTAAAGTTTTTTGTTACTAACAGAATTATTGAAATAAATAATAATAATCACTGCTGAACATTTAATGCGTTATGTTAACGGACCCATATAGTCTATAACTTCATTCTCATCGAGATCTTCTTGGTTAACAGATTCTAAGGTTTTGCATCTTTTGATAGCTTTTGTGATGCATTGATGGTGAATTTTATTTAAATCTCTAAGAACACTTTCTATATCTTGCAATCTCATATCTTTTGTTCGCATATAACGGTATACTTCTTTTTCTAATGCTACTGTTTTTAAAGCATCTAATTTCTTTTTATTTTGATTGTTTTTTTGTTTTCTCACACAGCGACTAGCTAAATCTTCGAGTTCATAAACCCCTTGACTCAAAATTGCTAAAAATGAACCAGCGGTGCTTGTTTTATAACTATCAACATAAGCTTTGGGATTGCAAGGTACTCCATGTGCAAGTATAACATTACCAAATTCATCATATCGTAGATTTGTACCTGGACCGTAACAGTAAACATCATAATGCATAAATGAGTTTATTGTAGAGCTACAACATTCTAAAAAAGTAATGACATTATTAATAAATATTGTTTTCTTTTGGCAGTTTTATAATGTTATATAACTGTAATTCATGATTTTTGTTTTAAATAAATAAATTAATATTTCTTACCATTTTCATCAGACTTCCTTTGCCTACCATGATTGCTATTATTCATCTGGTTGATTCGTACCTCACTGGAATCTTCTTGTTCTCGGTTCTGTGCTTGTAGTATGTTTTGAAGCTTTTCATTCTGTTGTCTTGCACTAATATATAATTTCTTATAATGGTTAGCTTGCCTTGCTAACTCCGTCACAGCATCTTTCGTTTTAGGCAACTATATTATTAGATAAAAAATCTTTAAGCAAGTTTAATTTGATAAATTTAAATATTATATATTTTATTCGTCAACTTACATTTTCAACTTCTTTCAATGGAGTGGAACTATTTCCATGTAAACATTGTAGTGAATCTGAATCTTCCTCAACCTCTGAATTGGACTGACGCTGATTCATGTATGTTTCCATGATACCTTCTTCTCTACGAGTTTTATGTTTTTTTATTAAGGTTTCTTTGTCTTTAGCACTTCTCTTTGCTTTTGCAATAAGTGACTTTTTGTTGATGGGACTGTAGTTACTTTCAGTAACAGGAGAAGCAGCATCAATGTAATTTTCGCTTAAAGTTTCATCGGTCAATGTCTGGCTGTGAGTAGGGATAGAGAATCTTTTAGTTTGTGATTTATCATAAACAGCTTGATAACCATCTGTAAATTATAAATAAAAAAGCAACTTGTTAAAATAACAATGCAACAGCTGATGGATATGCACAAATAAAAACTTACTTGCTGCATATAGTACATAATACTTATGTTTTTGAGCATCAGGTTGTTCTTTGTAACTGAATTTAGTTTCTTTATATGTATTTTTATTTTGTTTGTATAAATCATACTGAAACTTTTTAATGCAACTTGCACGAACAATTTTTCTTTCATATCTTCCACCTGTTTCTTGAGGTAAAATATGTATCAATAAAAATACAGCTTCCTCGCTTTCTTCACTTTCAGCACCAGACATTTCAAACTTTTTATTTATTAATTTCCAAACACAATGATTGCTAATTGTTAACGCTTTATATATTAAATACAATGAGGCTAACTATGTATCTTCTACCTATATCACAAGATTAGAATCGGTATTATCGGTATAGATTTTAAGGTTATGAAAGCCGGTAGTATGATTTGCTTTGCTGTAAGGTGCCAATAAACCAGCGGACCACGATTCAGATTGGCTGATTTTTCTGAATTGACCAATCAGCGCCGTAGTCTTATAAGTCAGCAAAGCACGTCATATTACAGCACAGTACAGCACTTATATATACAGTCCCTAAGTACAAAGCCTCCATACAATGCGAACTAACGCTATATATATGTATTATACGTTAGGACCGGACCACATACACATTAGACTTAAGTATTTCATATAGATAGAAGCCGTGACTGTCGACAATCGAGATTGAATGCGGATGCGCCGTCAGCGGTGACGCGTCAAAAACTTGTCACAGCACAATGGATATATCGCGAGTCAATAAATTGTTTGTATACCCATGGCCATGACCACGATACGAGCGCGCTGCGTCTGCGCAGCGATAAGTCTCGCATTGGCGCAATTGCGTTCCGCATATAGCCTAGTGCAGTGATTAGTGACTGCTAGTTAGGTCGCTTGTCTAACCCGTATAAATGTTTGGTATATAGTCTGGAGCTTACAACCGTAAGGAAAAAAAATAACCTGTATAAATAAAGGTATCATCGG
>CM047427.1:16420586-16631100 GCA_026168455.1 Theocolax elegans | reverse complement strand
TAAACAAAGATAAAAATCCATATTTGGGTATGCCGAGAAGGCGAGCTCGAGTAGCTATACACCCGCGAACGAGTAATAGAAAGATATATATATGTATGTATATGGGGAAGAGAAGAGAGAAAAGAAAAAAAAGGTCGTTGGATGCATCCTGCGGCGTCGCGTCGGTGCAATTAACGAGCTATTGTCGAATATCAAAATTGCCCGGTATTGTCGCACGGCGTACGAGGTCACGGGTCAGAGGTCAGGAGTGGGGGGTTGGGAGATGGGGGTGGCGTTACGCGGACCGCACCGGAGCGGAGGAGGTACCGCGCGGAATTCGCATCGGTGCAGAGCCAGCAGAGCCTGCGTTCGCGTTGAAATCACCTGCGCCCACCCGACGCTTACGTAAACACGCACACGGACTTCCGAGGTTCCTTCCTCGGCTTACGTCAAAGGTTACACTCACGGAAAATTCAATATCTTTCGGTTATTCGATAAGACACGTACATTTGACAATGCGGTAAAAAGTATTTGATACGATATATATCATCGTTTGTTCGATAAAACCAAGTCGGGTAAACTATAACCTTGAATAAGTGTCTCGCGTTACAATCAATTTTTACGATTGCAGTATTAGAGCTGCTTTTTGCAAGTAGAAAATAAAATCAATTTACAACGATCTCGAATGTCCTCTTTACGGGAATCGGACATCTATAAGGGTACAGGTCCAAAACATTTTTTGCTTTCTAGGATCATATATGTACATATTTGAATAACTTAAAATAACTGGCCGTAAAAAGCTTAAAATTCAAGGAAAAAAAAACAATCTAAATTTACCCCCTTCAACCCCTATTTTGAACCTTTTGGGTGGGTTGTTGGTTAAAAATAACTATGGGAATGGATTCAGCGGATTTGAAAACCCCTAGAAAACATATTCACGTACATCTAGAAATATGAGTTGCGGCTGCCAGTTTTGGCAGGAAAAGTCAGAAAAGTTTTGCCAGTTAAGGGGTTAAATAAACATGAATATGAACATTTAATAGAAAAATTTAAACCGATGACACTTATTAATTGGACATTTTTAACTTTTTAGTAATAATTAATATTAATTATCAATAATACTAAAAAAGACAATTTAGTGAAAAAGGTATTAAAACTCAATAAACAAGTTCCATCGGTTACATTAAACTTATTCATGTATCTTTGTATGTTTAATAAATTTATGATTGGTATATGATAGTTTTGTAAAATTTTATTGATGAGATTAATAAATATTGTATAAGTCAATTAATTAGGTGATACAAAGTTTATCCAGGGCAATAATAATTGTTGAATAAACCTGTTGGTTCTATGAAACGGGTACTCGAGTGCTGAAACTGTCTATTTTCAATTTTTTAATTTTTACAATAAATTTTGTTGAAAAGCTATTGTTTCAAAGAATAACTTGTTTTAATTAAAGGCATATTGATGCTGTCGTACAGACCAAAATCAAAACCAACAAAATAAATCTTGATAGCCAATCTTATTACTGTAAAATAAATATTTGTAAAAATGGTAAACAATTATATTGAGCATTTGAAAACTTTCTCCCATTTATTATGTAATACAAAAAGTTGATCTATTTTGAGGTATTTAAAGGTATTTAACATCCAAAATGGTGAAAATTGGGAAAAAAGGAAAAAAACTGTTGTTACAACTTACAAACTCAGATGCAAATTAATATTAATTAAAATTTCTTGCAGATTCTGGATTATATTTTTAGTTTATCCAAAAAGACATGAGCCATTTTAACATTTATGAACATTTGTCGTGAAATCACCTACATTTATTTTATTAATGGGACAAAATGGCCTGGGTTAAAATTGAAAAAACAATTCAATATTATTAAGTAAACATTTTTTCATTACAATTGAAAATATTTAAATTTTTAATTTTTTAAACAAGTTAAATTATTATTAACTTTTATTTAAAATTTGTTGGCCAATTTATATGTAACATAACACTAGTACAAATTTTATATTTAAGGTTAAATGAAACTCTGAATTTGCCATTAATTGGGCATTTTTTGGGTACTTTATGATAATTGGCCATTTTCCGGCTTAAAAACGTTTATGGTCAGATTTTTACTAGAGGAAACTATTTTAATTAATTATGAGAAGACTCCGTACCCTGATTTTTTTCCATAATGGACAGTATATCCCAGGAACCATTTCAACAATAACTTTTAAATATTTTTAATCCAGTTGAATTAAATAGACTGTGTTAATATTGTAAATAAATTATAGTTGTCAAATTATTTAAAGAAATTAAAAAATTGTGTAATAAACAGCTAAATTATTAATTTTTTAATGAACAATTTGACTTTTATTACAATTCTGTTTGATTTAAAAGCATTAAAATCATGTTCGCTATTACTATTGAAACATCAGCTTATTCGTTAAAGTGGTTCCTGAGATATCCTTGGTATTAATTTATTTAATAATAAATTATTTAAAATACGTATTGTAATTAAATAATTAAATAATAAAATTATTTTAAGGCTTGACATTTCCTTATCGGCCATTTTTCAATCTCCCGATTCTCTGTAATTTGTCGCATATTTACGTGTTCAATAACAAACGTAACGACCAATATGCGAGTTTGTTTTTGTTTTCGATCTCGCATTCCCCTCTTCGGGCGCTCCCTCCACGCGTCGCTTTCGGTCTCTCTGCACCGCCCATCGCCGACTGGCGCGCTCTGATTGGCTCGAATTAATAATGTTTAACTAACAATAACTTAATAAATAAGCTTCAAATCGAATTTTGTCAAATAGAAAAGTTGCTTAGAATTTCGTGCTTTATATGTGTGCGAAATTACGGAATGAATTTCAGAACACCCTGTATAACTAGTCCTGTAAAAAAAATTTAATATTTTTTTAATTTAATAAAGCATTCCAATCTAGTAGATAATTGTATATGTGTCTGTACCTTATTTCTCTTATAACTAATTTTCAAATGGCCTCAAGCCTGCTCAATGCAGCATCAGGGCACGCTTAATAACATCATGCGTCGCCCTATCGATCATCAGAGGGGTCGACGTTATCGGCATGATCATGGATCTTAACCCTAAGTTCTTCTACTGAAGCCACAGGAACTCCGTGGTAAACCACTTCTTTACTGTGATCCCAGTAGAAGAAATCCAAAGGATTATGGTCGGGTGACCTGCAGGCCATTCTATCGGTCCATTCCGATCGATCCATCTCTCGTCATAACGCTGGTCTAAATAATCCCATCACAGTTGCAGCAAAATGAGCCGGTGCACCGTCATTCATGAAGATGAAGCTGCTTGATTTTCATGAATCCTGCTCAATCATCAATCCTGCTGGTGCTGTGTTAAATACTGGTCCAGCAATCAGGTAAATCTCTTGTAGAAACTGTAGGTAATTCTTCCATTAAGGAATGGAGGTATCCTCAAGGTCCTATAAGCCGATTTCCAATCATTCCACACCAGATATTAACACTGAACCTCATCTGAAAGCGATCTGAAAAAAGCGAAAAGTTTTTGTAATTATTTATGAATACATCTTCATTCATTAATATAATAAAATACATTTTTCTCAAATCACTTCTTTATTTTCAGTCCAATACATATATACTATTAATGTATAGAAAATATGTGTCTTAATAAATTTTTATAATATTATTTGCAGAAGATTACAAAACTTGATCTCATAATTTATATATTAAGGATTAACTAATTAGAGAAACACAAAGTTTCACGTTTACTATATGTGGTATGTATCAGTAAATTATATTTTAGAGACATTAGTTAAGATTAAAAGTTTTGGACTCTCGAAACAAATAATTTGAGACTTTCACTTGAAAAGTTGTATAAAATTGTTACATGTAGTATAATAAAATCTCAATTTTGCTACGTAAATTAATAATAGTTTACTCTCTATATTATTATTATAACATGTTTATTGTAATTGAATTACTCGTTAACGAATGACGAGGTTTTGCAGTTATATACCGAGTGACAATTTAGGGACGACATAACTTTGAATTGAATTATTTTTGTGTTGAATCAAGCAAATGTAACGAACTCTTTGTATTTAGACTATTTGAATGATTGAAAATCGACTAGCGATCTCAGAATTTGGTACATGCAACATTTAAAAATATAAAAAAATTATTTTTTGGGAAAATAACTTTTTTGCACAATATTTGGTATCTTATCATTCAGTAGATCCAATTAAGTTTATCTGGACCACTACCCTATAGATTTAATCATTAACAATTAAGTAATTAATGATTGAAAATGATGAGACAATGTAAATCTCTCACTCGATTCGCGTTACCATCGACTCGACGTTATAAACAATCATTGTTTCGTCGGTAATATTGACAATTTCGTAAATGTTATGAACGGCGAATAATGCAAATTGAATAATATGTAATATAAATTACAAGTAAACATAATACTAAATTTCATACATGTATGTATATATATATATATATATATATATATATATGTATCTACCATTTAATTATTTAAAAATACGTAAGATATACTTTCAATTATTTTGTATTTATACATCTAAGTATGTGCTTTATAAAATACAAAATAAACTTTAAAAGTACCAATAGAATGGCTTAATAAATACTAAACTTATAAGAAAAATTCGATAATCTTAAACATCATATTTTTTAAATAAGGATTTTTATCGATATTTTAGAAGCACAGTAATTTTTGCATCAATTTATGCGAATTCGTCATTCTTTATAGTTAACCCAAACCGTCGTTTTTACTAACGCACTAGTATAGTTTTACAAAATTAATACAGTGTAAAATTTTTATTTGGATAAGAAGAGAAAATAGTTATGCCAGATTTCTGCTGGAATTCCACTAGAATTTTGTAATATTTTAATTTTCCCAGATTTTAGCAAGAGTTTCACCAGACTTTTGCCATACTTTCGCCAGACTTTCGTAATATTTTTTCAAGACTTTAGCAAGACTTCCACCAGACGTTTGCCATACTTACACTAAACTTTTGCAATATTTTCTGTGGTAAATCATACACTTATGAAGACTTCCCAACATACTTCTTGGATGACACTTTATGAAACTATTATACATACATTTTCTGTTTAATTTTGGGAGACTTTTATAATACCTGCTGAAATAGTTTCTAGGATACTTTTTGCGAAACGTTTTACTATATTCTTTATGATCCTTTTTAAATAATTTTCACATACATTTTAGTGCGAGATACTTTTTATTTATTAGATATTTATTAGAAGCTCATATGTCTTAACTGTGCTATAAACTTAATACAGAATCGAATTTTTGTGTATAAAATTATCTACTTATATTTTTATTGTTTCATATAAAATATAATATAATACCCTGAATCAAACAGAATTCTTTCTACTCATCCTAAGACGAAACACATAGACTCAAAAATTATTTCTTTCTTATGGTTAAATAATATTAATTTCGTAATTAGTATCCTATTTAAAATTTTTTTTTCTTTTTCCTTCTGTTTTATGTCTGGTGGCTTGTGGACTTCATAATGCTGTCCTTGAGATTGATACACGGCGAATTGTCGTACCTTCTCAAACGAGCAGCTTGGAGTTCTTAGAGAATTAATAATATTAATTAATTCATTTTATTAATTCTTACTCATATTATTAATTAATTAATTGTTAATATCAAATAAGTGTCTAACTTGCAATTGTAAAAGTTAGAATAAACTGAATAAATTATACATACGTTAATAGATAGAAAATTTATTTATAAAATCAATTTATTATAAATACCTACAAGATATTACAAAGCGGCCTTCCGCCGTTACATGAATTTTCATAGGTCGCTTAAAACATGCAAAATTATAGCAATACAAACTCTCTTTAATGTTCTTCTTAGGCATTTATAATAAATATGATTTTACATTATTCATAAATCCAATTGTGTTGCATTCTTTGTATACAAAATATATCTTATTGATTATGGTTTTAATAATTTTTATAATTAATCCAAATACAGGATCATCGACTATTTTTTTGTACAGAAATATTGCCGTATTTGGTCGATAGAAATGTCCATTAATTTTTACGTACGAAATATTCACATCTACAAATTCTTTAGATTTATTCACTTTACTTCCGAATTCAATAATATTCGAAAACCCTTTTTTGTATAAAAGCGGTAAGCTAATTAAAGCTGTATTTTCATGGCAAGTGAATAAATAATGTTTATTCTTGAAGTTACAACTCGAGCATATCTTTTAGACTTTTTATGAAAAGCTTCGTATTTTTCACAAGAGTAATGTTTGCACGGCCCCAAAGCTTTAATGCATGCTGTAATATGCAAAATTAGGTGACGCATTGGTTTTAATGGTTCTTTAAAAATAGTAAGGTATTGCTGATTGTGGGATTTTAATAATTGATCAAGATACAAAATTTTATCTTCATTTATCGAGGACTGTGTTATCAAATCTACAATTTCATATAATGTTAAGTACATTTCCCACACCTCATCGTCCTCTGGAACTATATCACCTACTATCATTCCAAAATAAACTATCAAATAAGACATTTCAGCTGATGTTACTAGAAGGTAACCATTGCGAATATGACTAGTTTTAATCGATGACAATTTATTTTTATGATCTGCATCCGCAGCATCAAAATATTTTAAACTATCATTTAGTTGTTCTAAGCTGAAGTGTCCTTTTAACAAGAAATTATTTATAATTTTTGCCATGTCATAACGACATACTCCAAAATAAATTGTCATCGATTAAAACTAGTCATATTCGCAATGGTTACCTTCTAGTAACATCAGCTGAAATGTCTTATTTGATAGTTTATTTTGGAATGATAGTAGGGATATAGTTCCAGAGGACGATGAGGTGTGGGAAATGTACTTAACATTATATGAAATTGTAGATTTGATAACACAGTCCTCGATAAATGAAGATAAAATTTTGTATCTTGATCAATTATTAAAATCCCACAATCAGCAATACCTTACTATTTTTAAAGAACCATTAAAACCAATGCGTCACCTAATTTTGCATATTACAGCATGCATTAAAGCTTTGGGGCCGTGCAAACATTACTCTTGTGAAAAATACGAAGCTTTTCATAAAAAGTCTAAAAGATATGCTCGAGTTGTAACTTCAAGAATAAACATTATTTATTCACTTGCCATGAAAATACAGCTTTAATTAGCTTACCGCTTTTATACAAAAAGGGTTTTCGAATATTATTGAATTCGGAAGTAAAGTGAATAAATCTAAATTTGTAGATGTGAATATTTCGTACGTAAAAATTAATGGACATTTCTATCGACCAAATACGGCAATATTTCGTACAAAAAATAGTCGATGATCCTGTATTTGGATTAATTATAAAAATTATTAAAACCATAATCAATAAGATATTTTGTATACAAGAATGCAACACAATTGGATTTATGAATAATGTAAATCATATTTATTATAAATGCCTAAGAAGAACATTAAAGAGAGTTTGTATGCTATAATTTTGCATGTTTTAAGCGACCTATGAAAATTCATGTAACGGCGGAAGGCCGCTTTGTAATATCTTGTAGGTATTTATAATAAATTGATTTTAAATAAATTTTCTATCTATTAACGTATGTATAATTTATTCAGTTTATTCTAACTTTTACAATTGCAAGTTAGACACTTATTTGATATTAACAATTAATTAATTAATAATATGAGTAAGAATTAATAAAATGATTAATTAATATTATTAATTCTCTAAGAACTCCAAGCTGCTCGTTTGAGAAGGTACGACATTCGCCGTGTATCAATCTCAAGGACAGCATTATGAAGTCCACAAGCCACCAGACATAAAACAGAAGGAAAAAGAAAAAAAATTTTAAATAGGATACTAATTACGAAATTAATATTATTTAACCCTAAAAAGAAATAATTTTGAGTCTATGTGTTTCGTCTTAGGATGAGTAGAAAGAATTCTGTTTGATTCAGGGTATTATATTATATTTTATATGAAACAATAAAAATATAAGTAGATAATTTTATACACAAAAATTCGATTCTGTATTAAGTTTATAGCACAGTTAAGACATATGAGCTTCTAATAAATATCTAATAAATAAAAATATCTCGCACTAAAATGTATGTGAAAATTATTTAAAAAGGATCATAAAGAATATAGTAAAACGTTTCGCAAAAAGTATCCTAGAAACTATTTCAGCAGGTATTATAAAAGTCTCCCAAAATTAAACAGAAAATGTATGTATAATAGTTTCATAAAGTGTCATCCAAGAAGTATGTTGGAAGTCTTCATAAGTGTATGATTTACCACAGAAAATATTGCAAAAGTTTAGTGTAAGTATGGCAAACGTCTGGTGGAAGTCTTGCTAAAGTCTTGAAAAATATTACGAAAGTCTGGCGAAAGTATGGCAAAAGTCTGGTGAAACTCTTGCTAAAATCTGGAAAATTAAAATAACAAAATTCTAGTGGAATTCCAGCAGAAATCTGGCATAACTATTTTCTCTTCTTATCCAAATAAAATTTTACACTGTATTAATTTTGTAAAACTATACTAGTGCGTTAGTAAAAACGACGGTTTGGGTTAACTATAAGAATGACGAATTCGCATAAATTGATGCAAAAATTACTGTGCTTCTAAAATATCGATAAAAATCCTTATTTAAAAAATATGATGTTTAAGATTATCGAATTTTTCTTATAAGTTTAGTATTTATTAAGCCATTCTATTGGTACTTTTAAAGTTATTTGTATTTTATAAAGCACATACTTAGATGTATAAATACAAATATTGAAAGTATATCTTACGTATTTTTAAATAATTAAATGGTAGATACATATATATATATATATATATATATATATCATACATGTATGAAATTTAGTATTATGTTTACTTGTAATTTATATTAATATTTATTCAATTTGCATTATTCGCCGTTCATAACATTTACGAAATTGTCAATATTACCGACGAAACAATGATTGTTTATAACGTCGAGTCGATGGTAACGCGAATCGAGTGAGAGATTTACATTGTCTCATCATTTTCAATCATTAATTACTTAATTGTTAATGATTAAATCTATAGGGTAGTGGTCCAGATAAACTTAATTGGATCTACTGAATGATAAGATACCAAATATTGCAAAAAAGTTATTTTCCCAAAAAATAATTTTTTTTTATTTTTTAAATGTTGCATGTACCAAATTCTGAGATCGCTAGTCGATTTTCAATCATTCAAATAGTCTAAATACAAAGAGTTCGTTACATTTGCTTGATTCAACACAAAAATAATTCAAATCAAAGTTTTATCGTCCCTAAATTGTCACTCGGTATATAACTGCAAAACCTCGTCATTCGTTAACGAGTAATTCAATTACAATAAACATGTTATAATAATAATATAGAGAGTAAACTATTATTAATTTACGTAGCAAAATTGAGATTTTATTATACTACATGTAACAATTTTATACAACTTTTCAAGTGAAAGTCTCAAATTATTGTTTCGAGAGTCCAAAACTTTTAATCTTAACTAATGTCTCTAAAATAATTTACTGATACATACCACATATAGTAAACGTGAACTTTGTGTTTCTCTAATTAGTTTCCTTAATAATATAAATTATGAGATCAAGTTTTGTAATCTTCTGCAAATAATATTATAAAAATTTATTAAGACACATATTTTCTATGACATTAATAGTATTATGTATTGGACTGAAAATAAAGAAGTGATTTGAGAAAACTGTATTTTATTATATTTAATGAATGAAGATGTATTCATAAATAATTACAAAAACTTTTCGCTTTTTTCAGATCGCTTTCAGATGAGGTTCAGTGTTAATATCTGGTGTGGAATGATTGGAAATCGGCTTATAGGACCTTGAGAATTACCTCCATTCCTTAATGGAAAGAATTACCTACAGTTTCTACAAGAAGATTTACCTGATTTGCTGGACCAGTATTTAACACAGCACCAGCAGGATTGATGATTGAGCAGGATTCATGAAAATCAAGCAGCTTCATCTTCATGAATGACGGTGCACCGGCTCATTTTGCTGCAACTGTGAGGCATTATTTAGACCAGCGTTATGACGAGAGATGGATCGATCGGAATGGACCGATAGAATGGCCTGCAGGTCACCCGACCATAATCCTTTGGATTTCTTCTACTGGGATCACAGTAAAGAAGTGGTTTACCACGGAGTTCCTGTGGCTTCAGTAGAAGAACTTAGGGTTAAGATCCATGATCATGCCGATAACGTCGACCCTCTGATGATCGATAGGGCGACGCATGATGTTATTAAGCGTGCATGATGCTGCATTGAGCAGGCTTGAGGCCATTTTGAAAATTAGTTATAAGAAAATAAGGTACAGACACATTATATAATTATCTACTAGATGTGGAATGCTTTATTAAATTAAAAAAATATTAAATTTTTTTACAGGACTAGTTATACAGGGTTCTGAAATTCATTCCGTAATTTCGCACACATATAAAGCACGAAATTCTAAGCAACTTTTCTATTTGACAAAATTCGATTTGAAGCTTATTTATTAAGTTATTGTTAGTTAAACATTATTAATTCGAGCCAATCAGAGCGCGCCAGTCGGCGATGGGCGGTGCAGAGAGACCGAAAGCGACGCGTGGAGGGAGCGCCCGAAGAGGGGAATGCGAGATCGAAAACAAAAACAAACTCGCATATTGGTCGTTACGTTTGTTATTGAACACGTAAATATGCGACAAATTACAGAGAATCGGGAGATTGAAAAATGGCCGATAAGGAAATGTCAAGCCTTAAAATAATTTTTTATTTAATTATTTAATTACAATACGTATTTTAAATAATTTATTATTAAATAATTAATACCAAGGATATCTCAGGAACCACTTTAACGAATAAGCTGATGTTTCAATAGTAATAGCGAACATGATTTTAATGCTTTTAAATCAAACAGAATTGTAATAAAAGTCAAATTGTTCATTAAAAAATTAATAATTTAGCTGTTTATTACACAATTTTTTAATTTCTTTAAATAATTTGACAACTATAATTTATTACAATATTAACACAGTCTATTTAATTCAACTGGATTAAAAATATTTAAAAGTTATTGTTGAAATGGTTCCTGGGATATACTGTCCATTATGGAAAAAAATCAGGGTACGGAGTCTTCTCATAATTAATTAAAATAGTTTCCTCTAGTAAAAATCTGACCATAACGTTTTTAAGCCGGAAAGGCCAATTATCATAAAGTACCCAAAAAATGCCCAATTAATGGCAAATTCAGAGTTTCATTTAACCTTAAATATAAAATTTGTACTAGTGTTATGTTACATATAAATTGGCCAACAAATTTTAAATAAAAGTTAATAATATTTAACTTGTTTAAAAAATTAAAAATTTAAATATTTTCAATTGTAATGAAAAAATGTTTACTTAATAATATTGAATTGTTTTTTCAATTTTAACCCAGGCCATTTTGTCCCATTAATAAAATAAATGTAGGTGATTTCACGACAAATGTTCATAAATGTTAAAATGGCTCATGTCTTTTTGGATAAACTAAAATATAATCCAGAATCTGCAAGAAATTTTAATTAATATTAATTTGCATCTGAGTTTGTAAGTTGTAACAACAGTTTTTTTCCTTTTTTCCCAATTTTCACCATTTTGGATGTTAAATACCTTTAAATACCTCAAAATAGATCAACTTTTTGTATTACATAATAAATGGGAGAAAGTTTTCAAATGCTCAATATAATTGTTTACCATTTTTACAAATATTTATTTTACAGTAATAAGATTGGCTATCAAGATTTATTTTGTTGGTTTTGATTTTGGTCTGTACGACAGCATCAATATGCCTTTAATTAAAACAAGTTATTCTTTGAAACAATAGCTTTTCAACAAAATTTATTGTAAAAATTAAAAAATTGAAAATAGACAGTTTCAGCACTCGAGTACCCGTTTCATAGAACCAACAGGTTTATTCAACAATTATTATTGCCCTGGATAAACTTTGTATCACCTAATTAATTGACTTATACAATATTTATTAATCTCATCAATAAATTTTACAAAACTATCATATACCAATCATAAATTTATTAAACATACAAAGATACATGAATAAGTTTAATGTAACCGATGGAACTTGTTTATTGAGTTTTAATACCTTTTTCACTAAATTGTCTTTTTTAGTATTATTGATAATTAATATTAATTATTACTAAAAGTTAAAAATGTCCAATTAATAAGTGTCATCGGTTTAAATTTTTTATTAAATGTTCATATTCATGTTTATTTAACCCCTTAACTGGCAAAACTTTCTGACTTTTCCTGCCAAAACTGGCAGCCGCAACTCATATTTCTAGATGTACGTGAATATGTTTTCTAGGGTTTTCAAATCCGCTGAATCCATTCCCATAGTTATTTTTAACCAACAACCCACCCAAAAGGTTCAAATAGGGGTTGAAGGGGGTAACTTTAGATTGTTTTTTTTTCCTTGAATTTAAGCTTTTTACGGCCAGTTATTTTAAGTTATTCAAATGTACATATGATCCATTGCCAGTTAAGGGGTTAATATAAGTTCAATTAGTTAATATTATTAAAAAAACATAATAGAATCCAAATAATTAGATGAAAAAAGTGTTATCCAGGACAATAATTGTTGAATAGAACTGTTGGATAGTATGAAATAGATACTTGAGTGCTAAAACTATCTATTTCCAATTTTTTAGTTTAAATCAAGATCCTATATTAAATTAAATTTTGTTGAAAAGCTATTGTTTCAAAGAATAACTTGTTTCAATCAGAGGCATATTGCTGCTGACGTACAGACCAAATCAAAACTAACAGAATGAGCTATCAATAGCCAATCTTATTACTGTAAATTAGGTGTTTGTAAATTAGTAAAAATTCTATTCAGCATTTCAAACCTTTTTCTCATTTGATATGTAATACAAAATGTTGACCTATATTTTGAGGTACATAACATCAAATATGGTGAATAGTGGAATAGAGGAAATGAAACTATTGTTTCAACTTGCATTACTCGGATGTAAATTAATATTAATTCTTAGGATTACATTTTATTATTTCCTGAATTTTATTTTTATCATGTACCCAAAATGTTTAAATCATTTTATATTATTTATTAAGGGAAGTACCCGAATGGGTTAAAATTAAAATAAACTATTCATAATAATTTTTTCATAACAATTGACAGCATTTCTTAATTTTTTAAACAAATTATATTATTATATTAACTTTTATTTAAATCTTATGATACATTATATGTAACATAACTATTTCAATTAAGTATAAGACTCCGTATTCTGATATTTTCCATAATGTAATTAAAATTTTTTTGTCCATCCTGTAATACATTTTAGTCTGAAATTTGAGCCATTTTAAAATTTCGTTGTGTGCAGTTGACGTGAAATCATTTAGCGATGTTTAATGACAATAATAAAGTATAAATGCTTTATGTATGTATCGAAAACCTTATATTCATCTTTACAAAGGTTCGGTTTTTTATTTATTTTTACCCAACCAGTGAAAACAACACACCCATCCTAGTAGATATTGTATTCTATTTGATAGGTAATACATAAATTGTTTTGATACACTTGAATGTTTTAGTTAAAATATTTATAGATTTAATGATGTTAATACTTGTAGTTCACCCTCCATTATTAATTAACAAATTTATAAGGAGTACTTTTCATTTCTTGAGGATCAGGTAGATTTTTAATAATTAAATAATAAAAAAAAACATATTTACGTTGTTGCAAACCTCTTCAGGTTTATTAATTTGAGAATAATCTCATCATACTTATAGATTTAGATTGATTATCTAAAAGATTGATTTTCAGCTATGTCATAGAGAAATATGTGCTAAATCTACATTAAAATTATTATAGATTATATTTCTAAAGTATAGTATTTTCTCAATACATTAATTACAAAATTACTTATCAAATCATGGTCAAAAATTATTTTTTTTTTAATAAAAAAAAAATTGACCTTAGTTGAAATTTTAATCCCGAAAATAGGTACGAAAAATGGTTAGTAAATAGTTTGTGCAAACATGCTTTTTAACCCATATTTTTAATATTTATTAGATTGATCATAATTTGTAATCTTCAAACAATGCTTTCAGCTTTCCACGACTAATAAACTAAAATAATTTTTACAGATTCTGATACATTACTAAAGTTCTCGTGTACTTTAGAACTAATTTATGGCATATTTTTGTAATTACGAAGATAAATGCTATTTATTAATTGTCCATTTTTAATAGAAGTTTAATAACTTATAACTATACTCAAATTTGAATTATATTGTTTACTATATTTAATGATTAAAAATTGGTAGAATCAACGTTACACCGAGAGGATAAAAATGGGCAAATTTTTCGCCAATTTTTCACCTAGTTTTCGCCTATTGTAGTAAAAAAATTTATTTATTACTTAATAAATGGAATACAATTTCTAATAGAATCTATTCAATTGATCCTAAATAATTTATTAATTGACTTAACGGGATGTTGGAACCAAATTACAGAGATTTGCACCTTTCAACATAATATGTTTGAAAATATTCAATTATAAATATGACAAAATTCAGTGATAGCTTAAAATAAAGCAAGGACATGATGATTTGATTTGATGAAAATTAAAATAAAACAAAAGAAAAAGAATGAAGAAAAAAATTTTCTTGTATAATAATTGAATTGACAATTTTCGATCGGTAATTATAGTCTAAAAAGACATTATTTTTAACGCAAAAATAAATTACAGATTTCCATTCATAATGTGCCGTAACTGTTACCGCACCATTGCTGAAAGTTGAATCGGTAATTTTACTTCTGATTTTTGCGTTAAAAATACATGTCTTTTTAGACTAATAATTACCGATCGAAAATTGTCAATTCAATTATTATTAACTAATTTATTTTTTCTTCATTCTTTTTCTTTTTTTTTTATTTTTTAATTTTCATCAAATCAAATCATCATGTCCTTGCTTTTATTTTAAGCTATCACTTGAATTTTGTCATATTTATAATTGAATATTTTCAACATAAATCTTATGTTGAAAGGTGCAAATCTCTGTAATTTGGTTCCAACATCCCGTTAAGTCAATTAATAAATTATTTAGGATCAATTGAATAGATTCTATTAGAAATTGTATTCCATTTATTAAGTAATAAATAAATTTTTTTACTACAATAGGCGAAAACTAGGTGAAAAATTGGCGAAAAATTTGCCCATTTTTATCCTCTCGGTGTAACGTTGATTCTACCAATTTTTAATCATTAAATATAGTAAACAATATAATTCAAATTTGAGTATAGTTATAAGTTATTAAACTTCTATTAAAAATGGACAATTAATAAAATAGCATTTATCTTCGTAATTACAACAAATATGCCATAAATTAGTTCTAAAGTACACGAGAACTTTAGTAATGTATCAGAATCTGTAAAAATTATTTTAGTTTATTAGTCGTGGAAAGCTGAAAGCATTGTTTGAAGATTACAAATTATGATCAATCTAATAAATATTAAAAATATGGGTTAAAAAGCATGTTTGCACAAACTATTTACTAACCATTTTTCGTACCTATTTTCGGGATTAAAATTTCAACTAAGGTCAATTCTTTTTTTTATTAAAAAAAAAATAATTTTTGACCATGATTTTGAATAAGTAATTTTGTAATTAATGTATTGAGAAAATACTATACTTTAGAAATATAATCTATAATAAATTTTAATGTAGATTTAGCACATATTTCTCTATGACATAGCTGAAAATCAATCTTTTAGATAAATCAATCTAAATCTATAAGTATGATGAGATTATTCTCAAATTAATAAACCTGAAGAGGTTTGCACACAACGTAAATATGTTTTTTTTTTATTTATTTAAATTATTAAAAATCTACCTGATCCTCAAGAAATGAAAAAGTACTCCTTATAAATTTGTTAATTAATAATGGAGGGTGAACTACAAGTATTAACATCATTAAATCTATAAATATTTTAACTAAAACATTCAAGTGTATCAAAACAATTTATGTATTACCTATCAAATAGAATACAATATCTACTAGGATGGTGTAGTTGTTGTTTTTTCACTGGTTTGGGTTAAAAATAAATAAAAAACCGAACCTTTGTAAAGATGAATATAAGGTTTTCGATACATACATAAAGCATTTATACTTTATTTTATTGTCATTAAACATCGCCTATAAATGATTTCACGTCAACTGCACACAACGAAATTTTAAAATGGCTCAAATTTCAGACTAAAATGTATTACAGGATGGACAAAAAAATTTTAATTACATTATGGAAAAATATCAGAATACGGAGTCTTATACTTAATTGAAATAGTTATGTTACATATAAATGTATCATAAGATTTAAATAAAAGTTAATATAATAATATAATTTGTTTAAAAAATTAAGAAATGCTGTCAATTGTTATGAAAAAATTATTATTATGAATAGTTTATTTTAATTTTAACCCATTCGGGTACTTCCCTTAATAAAATAATTATAAAATGATTTAAACATTTTGGGTACATGATAAAAATAAAATTCAGGAAATGCAAATAAAATGATAATCCTAAGAATTAATATTAATTTACATCCGAGTAATGCAAGTTGAAACAATAGTTTCATTTCCTCTATTCCACTATTCACCATATTTGATGTTATGTACCTCAAAATATAGGTCAACATTTTGTATTACATATCAAATGAGAAAAAGGTTTGAAATGCTGAATAGAATTTTTTACTAATTTTACAAACACCTAATTTACAGTAATAAGATTGGCTATTGATAGCTCATTCTGTTAGTTTTGATTTTGGTCTGTACGTCAGCAGCAATATGCCTCTGATTGAAACAAGTTATTCTTTGAAACAATAGCTTTTCAACAAAATTTAATTTAATATAGGATCTTGATTTAAACTAAAAAATTGGAAATAGATAGTTTTAGCACTCAAGTATCTATTTCATACTATCCAACAGTTCTATTCAACAATTATTGTCCTGGATAACACTTTTTTCATCTAATTATTTGGATTCTATTATGTTTTTTTAATAATATTAACTAATTGAACTTATATTAACCCCTTAACTGGCAATGGATCATATATGTACATATTTGAATAACTTAAAATAACTGGCCGTAAAAAGCTTAAAATTCAAGGAAAAAAAAACAATCTAAATTTACCCCCTTCAACCCCTATTTTGAACCTTTTGGGTGGGTTGTTGGTTAAAAATAACTATGGGAATGGATTCAGCGGATTTGAAAACCCCTAGAAAACATATTCACGTACATCTAGAAATATGAGTTGCGGCTGCCAGTTTTGGCAGGAAAAGTCAGAAAAGTTTTGCCAGTTAAGGGGTTAAATAAACATGAATATGAACATTTAATAGAAAAATTTAAACCGATGACACTTATTAATTGGACATTTTTAACTTTTTAGTAATAATTAATATTAATTATCAATAATACTAAAAAAGACAATTTAGTGAAAAAGGTATTAAAACTCAATAAACAAGTTCCATCGGTTACATTAAACTTATTCATGTATCTTTGTATGTTTAATAAATTTATGATTGGTATATGATAGTTTTGTAAAATTTTATTGATGAGATTAATAAATATTGTATAAGTCAATTAATTAGGTGATACAAAGTTTATCCAGGGCAATAATAATTGTTGAATAAACCTGTTGGTTCTATGAAACGGGTACTCGAGTGCTGAAACTGTCTATTTTCAATTTTTTAATTTTTACAATAAATTTTGTTGAAAAGCTATTGTTTCAAAGAATAACTTGTTTTAATTAAAGGCATATTGATGCTGTCGTACAGACCAAAATCAAAACCAACAAAATAAATCTTGATAGCCAATCTTATTACTGTAAAATAAATATTTGTAAAAATGGTAAACAATTATATTGAGCATTTGAAAACTTTCTCCCATTTATTATGTAATACAAAAAGTTGATCTATTTTGAGGTATTTAAAGGTATTTAACATCCAAAATGGTGAAAATTGGGAAAAAAGGAAAAAAAACTGTTGTTACAACTTGCAAACTCAGATGCAAATTAATATTAATTAAAATTTCTTGCAGATTCTGGATTATATTTTTAGTTTATCCAAAAAGACATGAGCCATTTTAACATTTATGAACATTTGTCGTGAAATCACCTACATTTATTTTATTAATGGGACAAAATGGCCTGGGTTAAAATTGAAAAAACAATTCAATATTATTAAGTAAACATTTTTTCATTACAATTGAAAATATTTAAATTTTTAATTTTTTAAACAAGTTAAATTATTATTAACTTTTATTTAAAATTTGTTGGCCAATTTATATGTAACATAACACTAGTACAAATTTTATATTTAAGGTTAAATGAAACTCTGAATTTGCCATTAATTGGGCATTTTTTGGGTATTTTATGATAATTGGCCATTTTCCGGCTTAAAAACGTTTATGGTCAGATTTTTACTAGAGGAAACTATTTTAATTAATTATGAGAAGACTCCGTACCCTGATTTTTTTCCATAATGGACAGTATATCCCAGGAACCATTTCAACAATAACTTTTAAATATTTTTAATCCAGTTGAATTAAATAGACTGTGTTAATATTGTAAATAAATTATAGTTGTCAAATTATTTAAAGAAATTAAAAAATTGTGTAATAAACAGCTAAATTATTAATTTTTTAATGAACAATTTGACTTTTATTACAATTCTGTTTGATTTAAAAGCATTAAAATCATGTTCGCTATTACTATTGAAACATCAGCTTATTCGTTAAAGTGGTTCCTGAGATATCCTTGGTATTAATTTATTTAATAATAAATTATTTAAAATACGTATTGTAATTAAATAATTAAATAATAAAATTATTTTAAGGCTTGACATTTCCTTATCGGCCATTTTTCAATCTCCCGATTCTCTGTAATTTGTCGCATATTTACGTGTTCAATAACAAACGTAACGACCAATATGCGAGTTTGTTTTTGTTTTCGATCTCGCATTCCCCTCTTCGGGCGCTCCCTCCACGCGTCGCTTTCGGTCTCTCTGCACCGCCCATCGCCGACTGGCGCGCTCTGATTGGCTCGAATTAATAATGTTTAACTAACAATAACTTAATAAATAAGCTTCAAATCGAATTTTGTCAAATAGAAAAGTTGCTTAGAATTTCGTGCTTTATATGTGTGCGAAATTACGGAATGAATTTCAGAACACCCTGTATAACTAGTCCTGTAAAAAAAATTTAATATTTTTTTAATTTAATAAAGCATTCCACATCTAGTAGATAATTATATAATGTGTCTGTACCTTATTTTCTCTTATAACTAATTTTCAAAATGGCCTCAAGCCTGCTCAATGCAGCATCATGCACGCTTAATAACATCATGCGTCGCCCTATCGATCATCAGAGGGTCGACGTTATCGGCATGATCATGGATCTTAACCCTAAGTTCTTCTACTGAAGCCACAGGAACTCCGTGGTAAACCACTTCTTTACTGTGATCCCAGTAGAAGAAATCCAAAGGATTATGGTCGGGTGACCTGCAGGCCATTCTATCGGTCCATTCCGATCGATCCATCTCTCGTCATAACGCTGGTCTAAATAATGCCTCACAGTTGCAGCAAAATGAGCCGGTGCACCGTCATTCATGAAGATGAAGCTGCTTGATTTTCATGAATCCTGCTCAATCATCAATCCTGCTGGTGCTGTGTTAAATACTGGTCCAGCAAATCAGGTAAATCTTCTTGTAGAAACTGTAGGTAATTCTTTCCATTAAGGAATGGAGGTAATTCTCAAGGTCCTATAAGCCGATTTCCAATCATTCCACACCAGATATTAACACTGAACCTCATCTGAAAGCGATCTGAAAAAAGCGAAAAGTTTTTGTAATTATTTATGAATACATCTTCATTCATTAAATATAATAAAATACAGTTTTCTCAAATCACTTCTTTATTTTCAGTCCAATACATATATACTATTAATGTCATAGAAAATATGTGTCTTAATAAATTTTTATAATATTATTTGCAGAAGATTACAAAACTTGATCTCATAATTTATATTATTAAGGATTAACTAATTAGAGAAACACAAAGTTTCACGTTTACTATATGTGGTATGTATCAGTAAATTATATTTTAGAGACATTAGTTAAGATTAAAAGTTTTGGACTCTCGAAACAAATAATTTGAGACTTTCACTTGAAAAGTTGTATAAAATTGTTACATGTAGTATAATAAAATCTCAATTTTGCTACGTAAATTAATAATAGTTTACTCTCTATATTATTATTATAACATGTTTATTGTAATTGAATTACTCGTTAACGAATGACGAGGTTTTGCAGTTATATACCGAGTGACAATTTAGGGACGATAAAACTTTGATTTGAATTATTTTTGTGTTGAATCAAGCAAATGTAACGAACTCTTTGTATTTAGACTATTTGAATGATTGAAAATCGACTAGCGATCTCAGAATTTGGTACATGCAACATTTAAAAATATAAAAAAAATTATTTTTTGGGAAAATAACTTTTTTGCACAATATTTGGTATCTTATCATTCAGTAGATCCAATTAAGTTTATCTGGACCACTACCCTATAGATTTAATCATTAACAATTAAGTAATTAATGATTGAAAATGATGAGACAATGTAAATCTCTCACTCGATTCGCGTTACCATCGACTCGACGTTATAAACAATCATTGTTTCGTCGGTAATATTGACAATTTCGTAAATGTTATGAACGGCGAATAATGCAAATTGAATAATATGTAATATAAATTACAAGTAAACATAATACTAAATTTCATACATGTATGTATATATATATATATATATATATATATATATGTATCTACCATTTAATTATTTAAAAATACGTAAGATATACTTTCAATTATTTTGTATTTATACATCTAAGTATGTGCTTTATAAAATACAAAATAAACTTTAAAAGTACCAATAGAATGGCTTAATAAATACTAAACTTATAAGAAAAATTCGATAATCTTAAACATCATATTTTTTAAATAAGGATTTTTATCGATATTTTAGAAGCACAGTAATTTTTGCATCAATTTATGCGAATTCGTCATTCTTTATAGTTAACCCAAACCGTCGTTTTTACTAACGCACTAGTATAGTTTTACAAAATTAATACAGTGTAAAATTTTTATTTGGATAAGAAGAGAAAATAGTTATGCCAGATTTCTGCTGGAATTCCACTAGAATTTTGTAATATTTTAATTTTCCCAGATTTTAGCAAGAGTTTCACCAGACTTTTGCCATACTTTCGCCAGACTTTCGTAATATTTTTTCAAGACTTTAGCAAGACTTCCACCAGACGTTTGCCATACTTACACTAAACTTTTGCAATATTTTCTGTGGTAAATCATACACTTATGAAGACTTCCCAACATACTTCTTGGATGACACTTTATGAAACTATTATACATACATTTTCTGTTTAATTTTGGGAGACTTTTATAATACCTGCTGAAATAGTTTCTAGGATACTTTTTGCGAAACGTTTTACTATATTCTTTATGATCCTTTTTAAATAATTTTCACATACATTTTAGTGCGAGATACTTTTTATTTATTAGATATTTATTAGAAGCTCATATGTCTTAACTGTGCTATAAACTTAATACAGAATCGAATTTTTGTGTATAAAATTATCTACTTATATTTTTATTGTTTCATATAAAATATAATATAATACCCTGAATCAAACAGAATTCTTTCTACTCATCCTAAGACGAAACACATAGACTCAAAAATTATTTCTTTCTTATGGTTAAATAATATTAATTTCGTAATTAGTATCCTATTTAAAATTTTTTTTTCTTTTTCCTTCTGTTTTATGTCTGGTGGCTTGTGGACTTCATAATGCTGTCCTTGAGATTGATACACGGCGAATTGTCGTACCTTCTCAAACGAGCAGCTTGGAGTTCTTAGAGAATTAATAATATTAATTAATTCATTTTATTAATTCTTACTCATATTATTAATTAATTAATTGTTAATATCAAATAAGTGTCTAACTTGCAATTGTAAAAGTTAGAATAAACTGAATAAATTATACATACGTTAATAGATAGAAAATTTATTTATAAAATCAATTTATTATAAATACCTACAAGATATTACAAAGCGGCCTTCCGCCGTTACATGAATTTTCATAGGTCGCTTAAAACATGCAAAATTATAGCAATACAAACTCTCTTTAATGTTCTTCTTAGGCATTTATAATAAATATGATTTTACATTATTCATAAATCCAATTGTGTTGCATTCTTTGTATACAAAATATATCTTATTGATTATGGTTTTAATAATTTTTATAATTAATCCAAATACAGGATCATCGACTATTTTTTTGTACAGAAATATTGCCGTATTTGGTCGATAGAAATGTCCATTAATTTTTACGTACGAAATATTCACATCTACAAATTCTTTAGATTTATTCACTTTACTTCCGAATTCAATAATATTCGAAAACCCTTTTTTGTATAAAAGCGGTAAGCTAATTAAAGCTGTATTTTCATGGCAAGTGAATAAATAATGTTTATTCTTGAAGTTACAACTCGAGCATATCTTTTAGACTTTTTATGAAAAGCTTCGTATTTTTCACAAGAGTAATGTTTGCACGGCCCCAAAGCTTTAATGCATGCTGTAATATGCAAAATTAGGTGACGCATTGGTTTTAATGGTTCTTTAAAAATAGTAAGGTATTGCTGATTGTGGGATTTTAATAATTGATCAAGATACAAAATTTTATCTTCATTTATCGAGGACTGTGTTATCAAATCTACAATTTCATATAATGTTAAGTACATTTCCCACACCTCATCGTCCTCTGGAACTATATCACCTACTATCATTCCAAAATAAACTATCAAATAAGACATTTCAGCTGATGTTACTAGAAGGTAACCATTGCGAATATGACTAGTTTTAATCGATGACAATTTATTTTTATGATCTGCATCCGCAGCATCAAAATATTTTAAACTATCATTTAGTTGTTCTAAGCTGAAGTGTCCTTTTAACAAGAAATTATTTATAATTTTTGCCATGTCATAACGACATACTCCAAGATAAATGTCATGCATTATGTCACACGTTGGATTCAGAATGTTATTAAAGCAATGAAGTTGACTAAAAATACACTCATTTTTAACACCGTGAGTATTTTCTTTGACATCTGCATTATAATTATCAACGGTTCTAATAAATTTTTCATTAATTATGCAACACCATTTTGCATCATTTTTATTCATTGAACAAAATCTGCAATAATACTCAGCTGTAAAGCTTTGATTAAAACCAAATAAAGTATTTATACCCAGATTATCACCTAAAATGCCTATTACAATAAAATATACATGCATACTTTTGCCATTTATATTTACAGCTATACCTTCTTAATATAAATAGTTAAGTTCAGATATTCTCAAAACATCTCTCATTTTTCATCTCTTTTTGCTCCACAGTAAAATTAAATTGCGCAAGAAATACATTCTCTAACATAGAAGAATATGTCGGTGGTATACCTGCAATAGAAAAGTAACAACTTCCTGTTTTATAAATTGCTTTCGCAATTGATAGTGGATCACATATTTCAAAATAATGTTAATATATTTATAGTAATCCTTCAGATTAGTATTATAATTCTTGTAAGGGTTGTAAAACTAATAATCCAGCGTTATAAATGTTTAATAATTAATTTTTTATAATTGTATAATAATATTTGTATTTTTAGCAGCTTACAGGGGATTAAATGGATACTGAAACAAGTGGAGATACTTTTCAACCACTTCAAGGTAAGTGCATAAATTTTTTTGCAATGATCATGCTAACAGATTCATCGTTATAAGGCAACAAATATACATTTCTATTAATATTTCGGGCACTTTTCCCAGATATTTTGATCATAAGTGATCTTAATGATTTAGACCCAGTCTGAAAATTTATAGGCAGTTTCTGACTATAAAAAGACATCTTCTTGATAGTATTAGGTTTCCAGAGTCCAAAGCAAAATTGCTGATTTTCACTATTTAAGGTTTACATAGCTTACAAGAGTGTGACAGCATACATTTATGTCTTTAAAAGTATTTTTAATGAAAAGTTCGGAAAATTTTACAAAACAAGTAATATTTATGTTTTCAGTGAAAAATGCATCCCCTGGGAGCTACAAATTCATGAAAATGGGCATATAATGCAAAAAAGTGCTAAAATGACAACTTTGACTCTCTGTAACTTAAAATAATGGCCCCGAAAAAATCTGAAAAAATTCAGGAGAACTACTGTATACCTTTAAAACATATTCCCACAGTATTTATCTTTTTCATCTTCGATGTCACAGAGAACCACCCATATATATATGGTATATATATATATGGGTGTATATAGATATATATACACTCCGCATCAAAGTTATCGCAACAAGATTTTTCACAGAAAAATTGCCATTTTTTAAATGCTTGTAGCTCGGTCAATTTTCATCGTATTAAGATAATTTTTTTTGTTCTGTAGGGAATTATGTACACTTTGAGGAAAAACTAACTCGGTCAATTTTCATCGTATTAAGATAATTTTTTTTGTTTTGTAGGGAATTATGTACACTTTGAGGAAAAACTAACTAGGAGAACGCCTAATAGTTGCGAGATAATGCCACATTGCTATGTCTTAATCAGGCCTACCAACTTCTTTTTCTTAAACAACGCTATAATTTGCACGTTTACCTGGATTACCAAAATTTTTTTTTCAAAAAACAACAAATACCACCTTAAAGTAGACTTTTTAACGAGTATTCTAAAAAAATAGTCGATCCTCTACGACTTTTTTTGACCGAGTTATGCCATTTTAAAGATCTTCCTATGTTTTAGTCAAATACCGCCAACATCAGCATTACCCGATGCGTACCGCGAGGAGGTTGTTGGTCGGACTTACATTAGGGACCCCGCGGTCTGAATCCCCTACAAAACAAAAAAAAATATCTCCATGCGATGAAAATTGATCGAATTACAAGCATTCGAAAAATGGCCATATTTCCAATGCTTGTAATTTAATCAATTTTCATTGTATTCAGATAATCTTTTTTGTTTTGTAGGGATTATGTGTTCTTTCAGGATAGCATGAATCCTAATAGCAACTACTACTAAATTATTAGGTTACATTTAAAACAAATTCGTGCCCCGAGAGCTATCTTAAAACCTCAAACAAAGAAACCACACTGCTATTCGTTATTTTTTTTTAAATTAACCCATGAAAAGTGTAACTTTATTTAAAATTACACCTCTACATTTTCGGTACATTTAACAATGCATCTCCATACTTTCGGTAAAATTATCAACTCTACCAACAAATCAATTAAAAAATAAAGCAAAAATTTACGCCGGGATACTGGTCAAAAGTTAAGGTGAAAGCTCATTTAGCATTAATTTTGCTATACAGAGTATATAGCAACTAAAAATTATAATAACATATTCTTAATCAAAATGCCTCGGCTTACTGAAATCCAATCTGCTCAAATTGTTGACCTGCTAGAAGCGGGACTGAGTCAAAGCGATATATCCAGAAGAATGGGGATTCATCGCTCAACGTGTTTTTAGTCGGTATGAAGAAACAGGTTCTTATCGCCGGAGGCCTGGCCAAGGTCGACATAGGATTACTACGATTCGAGAAGATCGCAACATTGTTGATGAGGCCCTACGCAATCCGAGGCAAGCTGCGCGACAAATTGGGAATAATGCTCTACCAGGCAGACGAATTAGCGATCACACAATAAGGAGACGCCTTCACGAAAGGGGTTTGAGATCACGAATTCGTGCTAGAGTGCTTACTTTAGAAGCAGTTCACCGACGAGCCCGTCTAAATTATGCCCGTATTATCGACATTGGATACCTAGAGAGTGGAGACATGTGTTTTTTACAGATGAATCTCGATTTTGTCTTTACGGAAACGATGCTAGGATCCGAATTTAGCGTCGTAGACGAGAACGTTTTGCATCAAATCATGTTGATCCAACCCAAGCGTTTGGTAGAGGATCCGTTATGGTATGGGGTGGAATATCAATAAACCATCGATCAAACTTAGTGATTATCCCACATTCCAGACTAACAGCGGGACGTTACATAAACGAAATTTTACGCCCTCACGTAGTTCCAATTCGTCGGCAAAGGGGCCGTAATTTCATCTTGATGCAGGATAATGCACGCCCTCATACTGCAAGGATAACTCGTACGTACTTGGAAGTTAACAACGTAGAGGTATTGCCTCAATGTGGCATTATCTCGCAACTATTAGGCATTTTTTTTTCTCAAAGTGCACATAATTCCCTACAAAACAAAAAAAAATTATCTCAATACGATGAAAATTGACCGACCTACAAGCATTTAAAAAATGGCAATTTTTCTGTGAAAAATCTTGTTGCGATCATTTTGATGCGGAGTGTGTGTATATATATATATATATATATATATATATATATATATATATATATATTGTAACGAATCAATGTAATATTTGATTATATTACATTGCTCGTTACATTCTCTCTCTCTGTCTAGCCTGTGTATTAATCTTTACAGATGTTACAGGTCGACGTTCGACGATTTTCGGCGATTTTCGCGGACCTTCGTAAAGGTAAAAGTAGGGAAAGAGAGAGAGAGAGAGAGTTTTCGGTTCGTAAGTGCGAGAGCACTTAGACTAATCTCAACCGTCGAGAGATTGAATTCAACCGTGTGATTAATCTCAATCGTTGTGAGAAACCTTGTTGTTTATTCTCTCTCCATATTTTGATCGCCCCGTGCTTGTGATCCTGGTGCTGTGCTGGTGATCCAGTGGAGTTATACTAGTTTGTTTGGCGACGACGCAGCCCAGGAAGCTAAAGAGTAGCGACTACGCAGACTTCGCCTGGTTGTTTAATCATCGATCGCGGCTCACGCACTGTAACTGCCAGTTTTGTAGTCTCTCTCTCTCTTTCTCTCTTTATTTATTTCGCGTATATATCGACCTGCGTTTCGCGCGCTGCGACGCGCCTGTATTACTTTTCCGAATATATTTATTTTATTTGCTAATTAAATACTGCATTGTTGTTTATTTAGTTGTTTACCCTCTTTTCTCGCGTTTCGCTAAATAAAGATTACCGCCGCCTCCGCTTATACGGCTTATTATAGTCGTATTATTACTGAGCGGCCGATCATGTAAATGAGACTATTATTTTAACGGTTCTAAATTGTTATTATTTTATTGCATTTATTATTAAAAATTGCAAAACCGTTACATGGCGCCCAACGTGCATGGTCATTAGCGTTACGCGTAATAGTTATAATTAATAGTCTCAATATTTAATTTCTAATATTTAAAAATTTTTAATGCAGTCGATATACGAGTAAAATTAAGAGATCTTATTTCGAGCATTTCGAGAGAGCGCATTGTTTACGTTTCGCGGTGATTTGCGGTGTTTACGCTTCAAATAATATTCGAAGTGTGTAACTTTATCCTTTTCGAAAATATTCTTTCGTATCTTATATTATTCGAATTGTAAATCGATTTTCCTTTTCGATTTAATTTTAGCGTATCGCGAATTAATTATTTCGTGCTTCTTTTATTATTTATTTGTTTATTTAAATAATTATTAGCGACACCGCGGAAAATATAATTATTGCTTTTCTAATAATTTTTCGTAAACTGTAAAATCGCAATTTAGGTTGAGTTAGTCTATTTCGTACATAAGTATTGTAGCGTATCGCGGTACATGTATGTATGTGCATGTAAGCGTGTGCGCAAATAAAGTAAATTAATTTATTTTTTTTTAAATTTGAATTCAATTTAATTTTTTGTTGTTGTTATTATAAATTATTAAAATAATTTAATAGCGTTTCTTCGCAATTTAAAATTTTGTTTTTTTAAAATAATTATTATCTTTAAACAATTCGCCTTAATTTCTTTCAAATTTCTTGGTATACTAAATTTATTAATCCAATTTAATTCTATTTTTTGTAAACAATTGGAAAATTTATTTTAACAGGTTGCAGATTTGTAATATTTTGTTTTTTTTTTACAAATTAGTTGTTTTTTATTAAATTTAAGCGAATTTGCGCATAATTTAATAGCGATTTGCAATTATTTTGTAATTTGTTCGATAAATTTTTTTAATTGTGAGAAATTATTTTGCCAATAAGGCCTAAAATTTTAAATTTTATTTAATTTTTATAATTCAAAATGGCGTGTATTAACGAGTGTGATTTCGATCAAACGTACGGAGTCGAGATCCAAGGATGGATTTTGAATCTAACAAGCGATCAATTCGATTCTGTACTTGATCAGCTAGAATTGACGCGCGACGGTACGCCCTTTGTACGTGTATAGTGACGATGATTTAGTTTCGCGGACTCGTCGCGAACAAAGACTCTGCACCGTTTTGAAACATACGAAATTTAGCGAAGAAGCGCAAGTACAGATTGCGCACAGACAATTTGAAAACCTTAATCGAGCGGATGAGAGTGAATTCTCTCCGCTTGCCAATAGCTCGAAGTCAAATAACAATGAACATGCCGATTCCGATGCGGAATTGCAGCATAGCGAGATTAACGCGGGAAATACCGCTTGGAACCTTGCGGAAAACGCAGCGGAAAACACCGCCGAAAATAATTTTAAATCAAATTTTGAATTGACTTGGATAAAAACGCTTAACACAACCATACCGGTAAGACCAATTCCTACCATTTCAACCGCGATGATAACGACCGCTACTACAACTACGTACTCGACGACGCAAGCAGCGAGTACGCATTTACAATCAAGAGGTGCGATACCAAAAACGGTATTTTCTTCAACAGAAAATAATAAAATAGATAATGATATCATTTTATGTGCATTAGCTAATGGCGTAGTCTACAACGCTCCAAGGGGTTTAGCCCTGGAGTTGAGTAGAACGCAATCGCTTGCCTTTCAACAAGAGAAGGAATTGAATTCTCTAAGGCAGCAATTAGCGGATTTTGCGACGAGTACGCAGCTTCCGACGCAAACGTCAATTGCGGCGGAAAAGCAGCGGAAAAATCGCAAAAGTGTAAATTTTCAGGATACGTTTAATTTAAATTACTTTGAAGCTGATAAGTATCCGCAAGCACCTCAGGCGTCAACGCACACACAATCGGAAATTAATTCGGATCCACGTTTGAACGCAAACGCTCCGTGTTTTCCGACTCCCACATCTAGCAACATACGTCAGTTTTCGTCTCTGCCAGCTCCTGCGGATTGGCATGAGTCTGGAAGGGGGGGGGGGGGAATGTGCCTGTAGTTACGAGTGATCAACTTACGCAACTCTTGTCGAATATGTCGACGAGAGCGCCTACACAATCACATGACGTAGGTCGCACTGTTCGCCAGTGGAATATTAAGTTTTCCGGCGAAAGCATCGAGGAATTTATTCAGCGCATAGAAGAATGTCGCAAGTTAGCGCATATTTCCGACGCGGATTTACTGAATGCTTTCTCGGAGCTGTTAACTGGCGTAGCGCTACATTGGTATCGCCAATCGCGGAAAGATTGGAATACTTGGGCTGATTTTTGCAATGCTGCTCGACGATGTTATGGCGTTGAGCAGAACATTCAGCAGCGCTTAATGGCGGAAGCGCAAGCACGCAAGCAGGGTAGAGAAGAGCCTGCTCGTGATTACATTTTCTGCTTGCTAACCATATTTAGCCGAATGGATGCGCCTCCAAGTACGCAGTTTCAGCTAGACATGTTGTATGCTAACATGTTGCCGTCTGTTCGGAAGTTAGTTCCGAAAGAAAAAGTTACAAGCGTCGATAGGCTTGTGCAGCTAGCTCGTCAGGCGGAAGAGCTTATCGAGGAAGAGCGGAATTTTCCCGCGCCTCCGCCGCCAGAAAAGAGCGTTCTGCCTTCTGTGGCTTATAAGCAGCCAGATGCCAGAGGTAAAAAGGGCGGAAAAGCTGTTAGCGATGATGCTACGGTAAAAGTAGCGAGTATCGCAGAACCTACAATGGAAAATCTGGCCAAACTCTTAGAAAAGATGCTAGATGAGAGATTTAGCAAATATGCGAATTCTTTTGCGAATTCCACCAATAAGAAAGGAGCAAAGAATGTCTCTGGTAAGCCATCCGGCGTGACTATTATAGAAGTCAAGGATGACCAATCATCTAAAGCTCAGATGAAATCCGCGCGTAGTCCCAACCGCGATATCGCTGCGGTTGGCCCGGGTATATCAAGACGGATTGTCCTGAGTGCTCGGGAAACGAGAAAAGGGGCGAATAGATAAGGTCCCTATCGCCCCAATTATTAGTGAGACCTCTGATGTGGATTAAATTCCATCAGTAATTGCGCAAAAGGAGAAAATGCCCTCGCTTTTGCCAGTCGGAATTGACAGACAATTAGCGGAAAAAGGTGTTTGCGATTCTCGCGCTGGAACGCCAGTTGAGGAAAAAACTCTACAGTCTACTCGCTGGTGGCTGCAGATCGGAATCGGTGGATTCCGCGTACGCGCTTTGTACGATTCAGGCGCGGCTCGCACGGTTATTAATTCCTTAGGCTTGCAAATAGCATCAGCCATAGGAAAACCGTTAACTCCTTACATTGGACCAGGTGCACGACTCGCTAACGGCCAACGCGCTCCAACACTTGGACGTTTAGAGCTGACATTTGATTTAGCGAATGAACGCCATTACTTAGATGTTTTAGTAATGAGCGATCTCGACGCCGATTGTATACTCGGTGCCGATTTTATTCGTGCGTTTAATGCTGTTTTGTTGCCGCGTGAAAATCAGTTGCTGATTGAAAACGTGGCTGACGCAATTCAGCTTGAAGTATCTGCTATCGGCATTGGTGAGGCCTGCTCACTAGCTGCCGTTGGCTTATCAGATATTGATGAAGCGCAACGCAAACAACTCAATGAGTTGTTAGAAAAGCGTTTGACGGCTCCGAATGCAAAGCTAGGTTGTACTAACTTAGCTGAGCATGAAATTGATGTGGGCGGTTCGCGTCCCATCAAACAGCGCTATTATCCGGTGTCTCAGAAGATCGAGCAAGAGATGCACGCTCAAGTGCAACAGATGCTTGACGCGGGGATAATTCGCCCGTCGACGAGCGAGTGGTCGAGCCCAGTAGTCATGGTGCGGAAATCTAACGGTACCTATAGATTCTGCATCGACTACCGAAAGCTCAATTCCGTCTCGAAGATCTGCGCTTATCCGCTTCTCTATATGGAGATTATTTTGCGTAAACTCCAAAGGGCACGCTACATAAGCACGCTGGATTTAAGCAGCGCATACCATCAGATTCCGATGAAAAAGGGATCGGAACATCTGACGGCTTTCACGGTGCCTGGCTTAGGCTTACATGAGTTTACTCGGATGCCGTACGGTGTGGCGGAAGGGCCCGCTACGTTTCAACAGCTGATAGATAGGGTGGTAGGTCCTGATCTTGAACCGTACGCGTTTTCGTATCTCGATGACGTCATTATAGTCACCGAGACGTTCGAAGAGCATCTCAAATGGCTTGAGCATGTCCTAAAGCGGATTTCCACCGCGGGACTTACGATAAACCGTGAGAAAAGCGAATTTTGCCGCAACGAGGTTAGGTATCTGATCCGGACAAGATAGCGCCGATCGTGGATTATCCCGCGCCAACTAACCTCAAAAAGCTCCGCTCTTTCCTCGGTATGGCTTCATGGTATAGAAAATTTCTAGAGGATTTTGCTACGCTTGCGGAACCGCTTACCAAGTTAACAAAGAAAAATGTTAAATTTAAGTGGGGCGAGGAACTACAGTTCGCTTTTGAACAAATCAAAGCGTTGATAGCATCTGCGCCTATCCTCCATCGGCCATCTTTCGAGCATCAGTTCGTGATTCAGACTGACGCTAGCGACACTGGCTTAGGAGCGGCTTTAATGCAAACTATCGACGGAGAAGAGCGAGTACTTAGTTTCGCCAGTCGTACGTTAAACGCGGCGGAACGTAACTACTCGGTTACCGAACGAGAGTGCTTAGCTGTATTATGGGCCGTGGAAAAATTCCGCTCATATGTAGAAGGTTATCGCTTTAAGGTTATAACAGACCATAGCAGTTTAAAATGGCTGTGCAACTTGCGTAACCCTACTGGACGCTTAGCGCGTTGGGCACTTAAGCTCCAAAGCTACGATTATGAGATCGAACATCGTAAAGGGTCTCTTAATGTTGTGCCTGATGCTCTCTCTCGTGCATTTGAAAATGACTCGGATTGCGACATCGCTACAGTGAGTTTGCCGTATGACACTCAAGATGAGTGGTATACGCAAAAACTTGCAAATGTCAGCGGAAATCCGGAAAAATACCAAGACTGGAAGGTGCTTGGAGGCAGACTGTATCATTATAAGCCTGACCCTTCCATAGATGACTATTTTGAAGACGAAGACGCTTGGAAACTAGCGATACCGCAGGAGAAACGCCAACAAGTTCTCTGCGAGAATCATGATGAGCCAACTGCTGGACATCTAGGCCGAAACAAAACGTATCAGCGGATAGCGCGATACTATTATTGGCCTGCGATGCTTAAAGATATCGCCGAATTTGTGCGGAATTGCTCGATTTGCCAGCAATGTAAAGTGCCACAGCAGGCTCCTGCAGGTTTCATGGGAAAACGTGTTATTTCGCGTCCATGGGAAATTGTTGCAGGTGATATCATGGGACCGTTTCCGCGTTCTTCGCATGGATTTGAATATCTTTTAATATTCATGGACTTATTCACTCGTTGGATAGAGTGTATCCCTATACGGAAAGCGAACTCGCATACCATTCGGCGCGAGCTGAATGAACGCGTTTTCTTGCGTTTCGGCGTGCCTGATGTTTTTCATTCCGACAATGGCACGGAGTTTAAGAATGCTGCTATGGAGCAATTCTTAGCTGAATACGGCGTGGTTCATTATACGATTCCGCCTTACCATGCACAGGCGAATCCTGTAGAGCGTGTTAATCGCACGATAAAAACGATGATTACTTCGTTTATCGAGGCGAACCATAAAACATGGGATGCTCATATCTCTGAGCTCATGTTTGCGTACAATACCGCCGTGCAAGATTCTGCCGGCGCAAGTCCTGCTTTCCTAAATATGGGAAGAAACCCTGTTCCGCCGAAAAGCTTGCGGAAAACAGAAGATCAAGCCGTCGCCGACAGCGAAGCCGCAGCAGCTGTTCAAAATTGGCAACAACGTATGCAAACGTTGCCAGAGCTGCAAGCTCAAGCTGCTGAACGAGCGACTTGCGCACAAGCCCGTCAGGCCGATTATTATAATTCAAAACGCCGCGATGTACAACTTGCCGTGGGACAAAAGGTTTCTAAGCGGAATCGTGCACTTTCGACCGCTGCCCAAGGCATAGCTGCTAAGCTAGCTCCGAAGTACATCGGACCTTTTATTGTTTCGGCGTTACTCGGCTCAAACGTGGTAGAGCTCATCGACAATGATGGAAAAGAAGCAGGTAAATGCCACATCAATGACCTGAAACCGTATTATGAAGACCAGACAGACGTAACTGAGGAGAGTAAATTAAATCGAGAGGATGCGACGAGGGACAGCGAGGGATTAAACGCAGAGCGAAGAGCTAGCGACGAGTCCAACGATAATGATCCTGTGAGCGCGAACGCACTGCGTAAGCGAGGTAGGCCGCGCAAAAACTCGGGTAGTTGTTAGTCGTATGACCGCGGTTGATCGTGCCCCTTCTAACGAGCGATTGAAGGCGAAGGCTAATGTACACGCGAATCCTTTGACGACGGAAAATAGACGGAAGACCGAAAGGGGTGAAGAACAGGCCCGTATTCCCGGTTGAAACGATCGAAGGGCGCACTCGGTCGCGAAAACCGTAAAATTCCCTTCGAGCGATTGATGTATTTACGCGTACCGTTCTCTGAATCTGTAATTTTTATAATCTTTTTCATTCTGTCATTCGTATAAAACATGGCCTGATATTTACTAACCTGTTCCAGAATTATGTCTGATGAACTACCAAGTCGCTTATTGATGCAGATATCGCTGGAGAAGCCGTGTCAAGCTCAGGCACGTCAACGCCTGAAACGGTAATCGAGGTGACCGCCTCCGATCGATCAGGCCCTTCCGACCTGCAAGGTTGGTGGACTCAGTTGGAGGCGAAATTGCAGCAAGTTCGCCAAGCCTCACGAGAACTTCGTCGGATGGAGACGGAGGTACTAGCAGAGTACGACCGCTTCTGCGAGCAATTTGGCGATGACGCAACTCAAGCGTCTGGCAATTGGCCTAGATCAATTGAGGTGCGAAGACGCTTGGAAACTGGCGGTACCGCAGGAGAAACGTCAACAAGTTCTCTGCGAGAATCATGATGAGCCAACTGCTGGACATCTTGGCCGAAACAAAACGTATCAGCGGATAGCGCGATACTATTATTGGCCTGCGATGCTTAAAGATATCGCCGAATTTGTGCGGAATTGCTCGATTTGCCAGCAATGTAAAGTGCCACAGCAGGCTCCTGCAGGTTTATGGGAAAACGTGTTATTTCGCGTCCATGGGAATTGTTGCAGGTGATATCATGGGACCGTTTCCGCGTTCTTCGCATGGATTTGAATATCTTTTAATATTCATGGACTTATTCACTCGTTGGATAGAGTGTATCCCTATACGGAAAGCGAACTCGCATACCATTCGGCGCGAGCTGAATGAACGCGTTTTCTGCGTTTCGGCGTGCCTGATGTTTTTCATTCCGACAATGGCACGGAGTTTAAGAATGCTGCTATGGAGCAATTCTTAGCTGAATAC
This sequence comes from Theocolax elegans, assembly GCA_026168455.1. Classification (NCBI taxonomy): domain Eukaryota; kingdom Metazoa; phylum Arthropoda; class Insecta; order Hymenoptera; family Cerocephalidae; genus Theocolax; species Theocolax elegans. Next base: position 16,596,208 of record CM047427.1, on the reverse strand, counting down.
GGCGTGGTTCATTATACGATTCCGCCTTACCATGCACAGGCGAATCCTGTAGAGCGTGTTAATCGCACGATAAAACGATGATTACTTCGTTTATCGAGGCGAACCATAAAACATGGGATGCTCATATCTCTGAGCTCATGTTTGCGTACAATACCGCGTGCAAGATTCTGCCGGCGCAAGTCCTGCTTTCCTAAATATGGAAGAAACCCTGTTCCGCCGAAAAGCTTGCGGAAAACAGAAGATCAAGCCGTCGCCGACAGCGAAGCCGCAGCAGCTGTTCAAAATTGGCAACAACGTATGCAAACGTTGCCAGAGCTGCAAGCTCAAGCTGCTGAACGAGCGACTTGCGCACAAGCCCGTCAGGCCGATTATTATAATTCAAAACGCCGCGATGTACAACTTGCCGTGGGACAAAAGGTTTCTAAGCGGAATCGTGCACTTTCGACCGCTGCCCAAGGCATAGCTGCTAAGCTAGCTCCGAAGTACATCGGACCTTTTATTGTTTCGGCGTTACTCGGCTCAAACGTGGTAGAGCTCATCGACAATGATGGAAAAGAAGCAGGTAAATGCCACATCAATGACCTGAAACCGTATTATGAAGACCAGACAGACGTAACTGAGGAGAGTAAATTAAATCGAGAGGATGCGACGAGGGACAGCGAGGGATTAAACGCAGAGCGAAGAGCTAGCGACGAGTCCAACGATAATGATCCTGTGAGCGCGAACGCACTGCGTAAGCGAGGTAGGCCGCGCAAAACTCAGGTAGTTGTTAGTCGTATGACCGCGGTTGATCGTGCCCCTTCTAACGAGCGATTGAAGGCGAAGGCTAATGTACACGCGAATCCTTTGACGACGGAAAATAGACGGAAGACCGAAAGGGGTGAAGAACAGGCCCGTATTCCCGGTTGAAACGATCGAAGGGCGCACTCGGTCGCGAAAACCGTAAAATTCCCTTCGAGCGATTGATGTATTTACGCGTACCGTTCTCTGAATCTGTAATTTTTATAATCTTTTTCATTCTGTCATTCGTATAAAACATGGCCTGATATTTACTAACCTGTTCCAGAATTATGTCTGATGAACTACGCAAGTCGCTTATTGATGCAGATATCGCTGGAGAAGCCGTGTCAAGCTCAGGCACGTCAACGCCTGAAACGGTAATCGAGGTGACCGCCTCCGATCGATCAGGCCCTTCCGACCTGCAAGGTTGGTGGACTCAGTTGGAGGCGAAATTGCAGCAAGTTCGCCAAGCCTCACGAGAACTTCGTCGGATGGAGACGGAGGTACTAGCAGAGTACGACCGCTTCTGCGAGCAATTTGGCGATGACGCAACTCAAGCGTCTGGCAATTGGCCTAGATCAATTGAGGTGCGAAGACGCTGCCAAATGGCCTATGACGCAGAGAGACAGCGAATTCGCGAAGAGACGCGATTCAGAACTCGGAGTTACTCCCCTCTTAAATAGAGTATATTATATGGGGAAACGATCCGCTGAAGCGCGATGGACGGCGCTAGCGGAAGGATCCGCTTCTGGCGGAGAGCAACCGGCGGGGTCAGACTCGGCAATTCAAGAACTTGAGGAAGCACTTGCGACGTTCCGACGATAGAAGGAACGACAGGCGGTCTGCCTTCAGCAGCAGCTCGATGCGGTGTTAGCTCGGAAAGCTCAGGCAGAGGACAAAACAGTGCGTAGTCGCAAGTGCTACGTCTGTGGGTTGCCAGGTGTAGCGCGTGGACGCGAATGCCCGAACCGGGTAAACCATAGCACCTATGAGCGACCACGCCAATAATTTTTATAGATTTTTTTTTATTATTATGATTCTTATTATATTCATCGCCTAATATGTACAATAAAGAGAGAAAAATCCATACAGGGCTTTGTTTTATTTATTTATAAATATTATTTATGTTAATTACCTTTTTCATTTTGTCTTCTGGCCTAGAGAGAGAGTAGAAATGCAGAGCTGGTACGTCTTCGGCTATCCAGCGTCTGGAAGGGGGGAGTGTAACGAATCAATGTAATATTTGATTATATTACATTGCTCGTTACATTCTCTCTCTCTGTCTAGCCTGTGTATTAATCTTTACAGATGTTACAGGTCGACGTTCGACGATTTTCGGCGATTTTCGCGGACCTTCGTAAAGATTAAAGTAGGGAAAGAGAGAGAGAGTTTTCGGTTCGTAAGTGCGAGAGCACTTAGACTAATCTCAACATATTTTGATCGCCCCGTGCTTGTGATCCTGGTGCTGTGCTGGTGATCCAGTGGAGTTATACTAGTTTGTTTGGCGAAGACGCAGCCCAGGAAGCTAAAGAGTAGCGACTACGCAGACTTCGCCTGGTTGTTTAATCATCGATCGCGGCTCACGCACTGTAAGTGCCAGTTTTGTAGTCTCTCTCTCTCTTTCTCTCTTTATTTATTTCGCGTATATATCGACCTGCGTTTCGCGCGCTGCGACGCGCCTGTATTACTTTTCCGAATACATTTATTTTATTTGCTAATTAAATACTGCATTGTTGTTTATTTAGTTGTTTACTCTCTTTTCTCACGTTTCGCTAAATAAAGATTACCGCCGCCTCCGCCTATACGGCTTATTATAGTCGTATTATTACTGAGCGGCCGATCGTGTAAATGAGACTATTATTTTAACGGTTCTAAATTGTTATTATTTTATTGCATTTATTATTAAAAATAGCAAAACCGTTACAATATATATGGGGTATTCCACGTGAAGTGGTCCAATCAAAATTTTAAAATGCCCCAAATTTTGGGTACACATTGCAAATGTTTTCAGAATACAGAAAAAAATTTTAGGTACTGGAATTTATTAGTTCAAAAGTTATTCTAACCTCAAAAAGTGAACTTTTTCCAGTTTTTTTCAACACCAGCTGGGTTCATCGCTATTTAACTCAAAATCTATCAACTTTTACTATAGAACATTATATGTAACATTCGTTGCTAATTATGTCTAGAATTTATCCTTCTGGGTTAGAATTTCCAATCTCAAGGTTAATGACAAATAAACTACATGTCAACATTCAACTTAAAAAAAAACTAACTTCGCCACAATTGATTTTTTTATCCAAAAGTCCAAAAGAAAGCTGGAGCAATACCTTTCAAATGGTCTGTAGCATTTTTATGGCCTTCAATTCTGCAAAAAGTTATGATAATTTAAAGAAAGACAAAATATTCACAAAAATTAACATGGTATTTCCCATTTAAATTTTTAAAAAAATTTTGTCTTTCTTTAAATTATCATAACTTTTTATAGAATTGAAGGCCATAAAAATGCTACAGATCATTTGAAAGGTATTGCTCCAAGCTTTCTTTTGAACTTTTGGATAAAAAAATCAATTGTGGCGAAGTTAGATTTTTTTCAAGTTGAATATTGACATGTAGTTTATCTAACATTTACCTTGAAATTAGAAATTCTAACCCAGATGGATAAATTCTAGACATAATTAGCAACGAATGTTACATATAATGTTCTATAGTAAAAGTTGATAGATTTTGAGTTAAATAGCGATGAACCCAGCTGGTGTTGAAAAAAACTGGAAAAAGTTCACTTTTTGAGGTTAGAATAACTTTTGAACTAATAAATTCCAGTACCTAAAAATTTTTTTCTGTATTCTGAAAAACATTTGCAATGTGTACCCAAAATTTGGGGCATTTTAAAATTTTGATTGGACCACTTCACGTGGAATACCCCATATATATATATATAAGTGAAATAAAATAAATGAAATAATTAAAATTGACGCGCAATTAATAAAAATTGAGAACCTGAACTTCGTTTAAAACACTTTGAGACCTTCAATTAGACAATTATATGTTTGCTTTAAATATTTTTAGACATTTAATGGAACAAATATAATATTTGCTTTAAATATTTTCAGGTATTGAATGAAACAAATATGTATTTATTCCAAATAAATTTAGATATTTAATTAAAAAAATATTTATTTAAATAAGTTAAACATATGTTCAAAGTAAAGAAATATTACTTTGTTAAAAGAAAAGGTCGTGTTTATAATATAAAAGTAATTATTTGTATCAACAAAAGAAAACATTAATTTAAAAACATACTAGCCAAGATGCTCGCTTCGCTCGCAGTTAAATAGTATTGTTAACATAATAATTCTTTACCATCAAATTACATGTAATGTAATATTCAAAAAATTACTTGTTAAAAACTATTTAGTAAAATAATTTATAGTACTAGTAATTAAATAAATATTATAATTATATAATTTGTTGGGATAAATCCGTAATAATTAATAAAAGAATGATCATTTTTACTATTTATATCATTAACAATTTTTGTTACTCCCAATAATTAATTCGAATATTATTATTTACATTAATACCTGATAAACTTTATATAATTCATAATAGATCGATTCATATTATGGGGATGCAATACTCAATTAGTTACCTACCGAGCCATATGAGACAATTATATTTAATTAACTAATACATATTTTGAATAAAAGGAAATGATGACATCATTGCCCTGTGTACTTGTATAATCTATTTTTCTGCAAAAAGTCAAACAGATATTTTAATTCGTATTAAAATGGTATTGGAAAGAAATTTTCACATAGCGGATATTAGGTTATAAAATTTCCTTCCAATCATTCTCGTTAATTATTGCGCGTACATACTTTGCGCTTTGCTGAATTGCAGAAGATACCAATACGGGGGCAATGATGTCTTGGTTTTACATTTATTCACGTATTTAATGATTAATTAACAAAATGCGTGTGCCATTACTCGGTCGGCAAAAATTGACTATTACATCCCGTTAATAAATTATTAATTATAACATTCCAATTAGAATTTAAAATATCACATGTACTGACAAATATTAGAAGTTCAAATAGAAATAACGATTTGTTTTTACAATTTTTGATATATTGTTTGTTATATTATTTTGATATATTGTTCACTTATATATATATATATATATATATATATATATCCCCATTAAAAAATCTCACTGGAGATCTCAGATCATATCCCAGGTAAGATGTCATACCGAAAGCTCATTTCAGCAATTTTTCGTTCATTACACGTTTTAAACCTTCTTATGTCGATTGATAACTTGTTTAAGTGGGTATCATACTCAATTACAAATACAAATTTCGCACCAGAAAATAGCAGTCGAAAAAACAACTAATTTACTTATAACAATTAATAAAAACAAATTTACGCAAAAACAGGAGTTAGTATTGCCCTCCGTTATTTAATTATCTATCATTTTACAAAGCTTCAATTTACTATAACAACATGTCGCCGCAAAAACCTTGAAAAATGCAATATTCTTATAATTTCTTGTATGAAAAATAAAAGTCAACTCTTCAGACATTTTCGAAATTGCAATGAAAACAGTTTCAGCCCGGATTTGAACCGGGACCTAGCTCTTACTCTCGCACTCTATTACTCTAACTTTCGTTTTCTCTCTATCTCTCATTCTCTCTATCTCTCATTCTCTCTATCTCTCATTCTCTCTATCTCTCATTCTCTCTATCTCTCATTCTCTCTATCTCTCATTCTCTCTATCTCTCATTCTCTCTATCTCTCATTCTCTCTATCTCTCATTCTCTCTATTTCTCACTCCCTCTCTATCTCTCATTCTCTCTATCTCTCATTCTCTCTATTTCTCACTCCCTCTCTATCTCTCATTCTCTCTATCTCTCATTCTTACTCGCTCTGTACCTCTCGTTCTCTGTCTCTATCTCTCAAACTCTCTCTCTCTCATTCTCTCTCTCATTCTATCTTCCAATCTCTATCTTCATTTCATTCTCTCTCTCTAATTCTCTCTCTCCCTCTCTCTATCTCACATTCTCTCACTCCCTCTCTATCTGTTTTCCTATCTCTTCCTCTCACTGTCTCTCTCGCTCTGACTTATTCTCTCTGACGCCAAGATGATGTTTGTCGGACGGACGGACGGACGGAGAATGAGAGAATGAGACAGAGCGAGAGAGACAGTGAGAGGAAGAAATAGAGAGAGAGAGACAGTGAGAGGAAGAAATAGAGAGAGAGAGAGGGAGAGAGAGAATGAAAGATAGAGAGAGGGAGAGAGAAAGAGAGAGAATGAAAGATAAAGAGAGGGAGAGAATGAGAGAGAGAGAGAGAATAAGAGAGAATGAAAGATAAAGAGCGGGAGATAATGAGAGTTAGAGAGAGAGAGAATGAAAGATAGAGAGAAAGAAAGAGAGAATAAGAGAGACAATGATAGATAGAGAGAAAGAGAAACAATAAGAGAGAGTGAATGAATGATAGAGAGAAAGTGAGAGAATAAGAGAGAGTGTATAAAAGATGGAGAGAAAGAGAGAGAGAATAAGAAAGAGTGAATGGGAGATAGAGAGTGAGAGCGAGAATGAGAGAGAGAGAGAGTGATAGGGTGCGAGAGTGGGAGCGAGTAATAATGAGGGACTGTGAGAGGGAGAGAGTGAGTATAAGAATGAGGGAGTGTGAGGGAGAGAGAGGGAGAGTGAGGGTGAGAGAGCGAGAGTTAGGGAGACAGAGAGAGAATGGGTAAGAGATTAAGTGGGAGAGAATAGATAGATAGATAGAAAACTTTATTGGGTTTTAGGGGTAGAAACCCCGTAAACACAAAAATACATACATCGTAAAGTATTACAAAAATAAATTAACAAAGTAAAATTAACAAATAAAATACAACGCAGGAATAAAATAATAATAAAAACGATTGAAAGTAACAAATTGTAAAAATAAAAATAAAGATAAAACGCAAGAATAAAACGCACGCGAGTTTATAATACAATGCCAAGTAATGCATAATAGAATGAGCAGCGTAAGAGGTGGGCGCAGAGAAAAATATAAAGATAAAAATAAATATAAAAATGAGCACAAGAAAATGTAAAATGAAGGAATAACTTATTGAAAAAATAATACTGATAAAAATATCACAAAAATAATAGACAATTAATAAATAAAAATATCACAGCGCAATTATAACATTAATTTTCCTCATTCGCTTCATTCTGTAACGATAAGTCGCTTACATAGCTAATATCACGCATAAAACTTATATCTAAAGCAGTAAGGTCGCTTAATTGGGGACGGATGAGATTTTCACGGGTCGCTCTTTCCTCCCAAGCTAAGGAATCGAGACGAAGAAAATGAGTAAAAGTAGATGATTTGAATGTGTTGATGTGGGATGGATCGAATGACGTGATAGAGAGTGAGTTTAACTGCTTGGTGGCTGTGATGACAAATGATTTGTGAAGCGATTCAGTACGAGGGGGAAGATAGGTTAACGGTTTCGGAGGATGACGAGATAAGATGCGTAGGTTAGATGAGCTGCTAAGTTTGACGAAGTGATCTGCTTGGTAATGAGGAGAATTATGTGATAAGATGATAAATGATAAAGAGGTAATGAAAAATAATCGTCTCGACTCAACAGATAGCCAGCCCAACTTCAACCTATAGGGCGTAACATGATCGAATCTACGCAAGTTTCCCCAAACAAATCTGACGCAAGCATTTAGGAGCCTCTGGAGCTTCATGTTTCTGGTCTGGTCCAGGTCATTATAGACCGCGCAAGCGTAATCAAAGTGAGGGAATATTAAGGCTTCTACAAGAGATTTTCGGATGCTTCTGGAGAAGGCACGTTTATGAAAGCGTAGCGAACGTAAGATTCCGTGCACCCTCTGAGAAATTGTCAGAACGTGTTTGGACCAGTCTAGAGTGGGCAGTAGCTAGACGCCAAGTGATTTTACTTGATTTTCGTAATGGAGAGACTTATTCAAAAGCATAACTCGCGGGGCAGTGGTTAGATCTATACGCGAGACATATGCCTTACTACCCAGGATCATTACTTTTGTTTTATTAATGTTCAGATCTAAACCATTGAGAGAAGCCCAGGACGCAACCGCATTTGCGTCATGTGTGATTCGCTGGACACCCAATTCAAATTCGTCCGGTGGAAAGGAATAGTAAACCTGGGTGTCATCGGTATAAATCATATGATTACTATACTCAAGAACATCCGGGAGATCATTGATAAAAACTGAAAAAAGTAATGGACCCAAAACACTGCCCTGCGGTATCCCTGAATTTACCCCAAGCCAGTCAGAGCAGACGCCCAACTCATCCACTACCGCTTGCGAGCGACCGACCAAGTAGTGAAAAAACCATCTAAGAACCGTGTTTGAGCAACCCATATTACGTAGCTTAAACAACAACGGGCCGTGCGGTACCGAATCAAACGCTTTGGAGACGTCGAACAGGACCAAAATCCTGATCATACGTGAGTCAATAGCCCTTCTGATGTCGTCGAGAACACCTAAAAGGGCGGTCTGTGTACTGTGGCCCCTGCGAAACCCTGCCTGTCTATCAATCAGTTTGAGATTTGATTCCAAATAGTAAGATAACTGCGAGTGTACCAACCTTTCAAGCAATTTAGAGACCTCACAGAGCTTCGCGATGGGCCTGGTATCTGAGCAAGACTCAATCCAACGAGAATGAGATAGATAAAGAGAGAGAATGAGAGATAAAGAGATAGAAAGAGAGAGAGAATCAGATAGATAAAGAGAGAGAATGAGAGATAAAGAGATAGAAAGAGAGAGAGAATCAGATAGATAAAGAGAGAGAATGAGAGATTAAGAGAGAGAGAGAGAGAGAGAGAATAAGCTAGAGAGATAGAGAGATAGAGAGAGAATGATAGATGGAAGGAGAGATAGAGAGAGGGGAACAGAGAAAGAATGAGTGATAGAGAGAGAAAGAGAGAGAGAGTGAGTGAGAGAGAGAGGGAGAGAGAGAATGAGTGATAGAGAGAGGGGGAGTGAGAGAGAGAATGAGTAACAGAGAGAGGGGAAGAGAGAGAGAATGTGTGATAGAGAGAAAGAGAGAGAATATAAGAGAGAGAATGAAAGATAGAGAGAAAGAGAGAGAGAGAATAAGAGAGAGAGAATAAGAAAGAGTGAATGGAAGATAGAGAGCGAGAGCGAGAATGAGAGAGATAGTGATAGAGTTAGAGAGTGGGAGCGAGTAAGATAAAGAGAGTGAATGAGAGATAAAGAGATAGAGAGAGAGGGAGAGAGAGAGAGAGATAGAGAGAGAGAGAGAGAGAATGAAAGATAGAGAGAAAGAGAGAGAGAGAATAAGAGAGAAAGAGAGAGAGAGAATAAGAGAGAAAGAAAGAAAGATTGAGAGAAAGAGAGAGAGAATTAGAGAGCGAGCATGAGATAAATAAAGAGAGAGAATGAGAGATAAAGAGAGTGAGAGAGCAAGAATAAGATAGAGAGTAAGTGAGATAAAGAGAGAGAATGATAGATGGAAGGAGAGATAGAGAGAGAATAATAGATGGAGAGAGAGAGAGAGAGAGAGAGGGAGAGAGAGAGGGAGAGAGAGAGGGAGAGAGAATGTAAGATAGAGAGAAAGAGAGAGAGAATAAGAGAGAGAGAATGAAATATAGAGAGAAAGAGAAAGAGAATAAAAGAGAGATAATGAAAGATAGAGAGAAAGAGAGAGAGAGAATAAAAGAGAGAGAATGAAAGATAGAGAGAAAAAGAGAGAGAATAAAAGAGAGATAATGAAAGATAGAGAGAAAGAGAGAGAGAATGAAAGATAGAGAGAAAGAGATGGAGAGATAGAGAGAGAGAGAGAGAGAGAGGGAAAATGAAAGATAGAGAGAAAGAGAGAGAGAATAAGAGAGAGAGAAAGAGAGAGAGAATAAGAGAGAGAGAATGAAAGATAGAGTGACAGAGAGAATAAGAGAGTGAGTGAATGAAAGATAGAGAGAAAGAGAGATAAAGAGATAAAGAGAGAGAGAGAGGGAGGGAGAGAGAGAGAGAGAGAGAGAGAGAGAGAGAGAGAGAGAGAGAGAGAGAGAGAGAGAGAGAGAGAGAGAGAGAGATAGAGAGAGAGATAGAGAGAGGGAGAGAGATAGAGAGAGAGAGAATGAAAGATAGAGAGAAAGAGAGAGAGAATTAGAGAGAGAGAATAAAAGATAGAGAAATAGAGAGAGAGAATAAGAGAGAGAGCATGAAAGATAGAGAGAAAGAGAGAGAATGAGAGAAAAAGAGATAGAGAGAGAGAGAGCGAGAGAATGAGAGATAAAGAGATAGAGAGAGAGAGAGAGAATGAGTTAGATAAAGAGAGAGAATGAGAGATAAAGAGAGTGAGAGAGTAAGAGAGATAGAGAGAAAGAATAAGAGAGAGAGAGAATGAGAGATAAAGAGATAGAGTGAGAGAGAGAATGAGAGATAAAGAGATAGAGTGAGAGAGAGAATTAGGTAGATAAAGAGAGAGAATGAGAGATAAAGAGATAGAGTGAGAGAGAGAATTAGATAGATAAAGAGAGAGAATGAGAGATAAAGAGATAGAGAGAGAGAGAGTTTGAGATAGATAAAGAGAGAGAATGATAGATGGAAGGAGAGATAGAGAGAGAGAGAGAGAGAGCGGGGGAGAGAGAGAGAGGGAGAGAGATAGAGAGAGAGAATGGAAGATAGAGAGAAAGAGAGAGAGAATAAGAGAGAGAGCATGAGATAAATAAAGAGAGAGAATGAGAGATAAAGAGAGTGAGGGAGCAAGAATAAGATAGAGAGAAAGTGAGATAAAGAGAGAGAATGATAGATGGAAGGAGAGATAGAGAGAGAATAATAGATGGAGAGAGAGAGAGAGAGAGAGAGAGAGAGGGAGAGAGAGAGGGAGAGAGATTTAGATTTAGATTTAGATGGTTTATTATGCAGCCTTGGGGTATAACCCTATCTGGCTGAGTACAATTAAAAAGTAGTTTGGTAATATAATACAAGAATACATACATAAGTACATGAGCAGTAGCATGAAAATTAACGCAGTAACAATATACTTGCCAAGTAATACAACATATTTACTTAAAATTAAGTGTAACTAATTACTAACCGCAAAATAAGACTAAAGAAGAATTAAATTCCTAAACTACAGAAAAGCAACATGTTCAGAGCACGATGTTCTCTCTCATAACACGGTTTTCCCAATCCTCTTTATCCCGTTCTGACAGTACACTGCGCAAGTAGTTTTTGAAGCTAATACTAGAAGATGGATCGAAAATTACGTCATCAAGTGAGTTAATAATTTTGGAAGCTGTTATAAGAAACGAGCAATTCCAAGCTTCAGTACGCGGAGAAGTATAAAGAAGGAATTGGGGCTTGAGTCGTGCAGATCGACGCAAAACTGAGTTTTCGACTGCGGTAAAACGTTCAATAAGATATTGAGGGTTTTGATGACAAATACTATTAAAGGCTAGACAGCCTATCGTGAGTTCCCTCAATCTCTTAGGTGAAAGCCAACCCAGCTCGATTCGATGAGGTGTAACATGGCCCCTGAATGGGATATTACCAATGACAAAACGTACACAAGCATTCATTAAACGGAGAATTTTGAGTTCACGCGTAGCATCAAGGTCATGGTACACAGCACAGGCATAACGAAAGTGGGGAAAAATTAGACTTTCCACCAGCAGCTTTCTCATATCACGTGTTAGACGATTTTTGTTAAATTTCAGAGATCTGAGAATGTTATGGATTTTCAAGGATAGTTGGCGTACCTGCTTGTCCCAATCAAGATTACTCGTAATCCATAGACCTAAATTTGGCACCTCAACAGAGTACGGGATAGGAGTTCCCTGGATTATGACTTTTTGAAGGTCACAATCATTTAAGCTTCGAGTATATTGTTGACTACCCAAAAGGATCACCTTCGATTTACCGGCATTCAAATTAAGACCATTTTCAACTGCCCACTGCTTTACAGCGTCAATGTCTCTCTGAAGTAACTGGATACCCTGGGTAATATTTGCTGGAGAGATGTGGGAGTAAATTTGGGTATCATCTGCAAAGATCATATATTTGCTGGAGGACAGAACGTCCGGTAAATCATTAATATACAGAGAAAATAATAGGGGGCCAAGTACACTACCCTGTGGAACACCAGTTAAAGTACTTAACCAATTCGAAAGGTTTCCCATACCATCAGTGACTGCCTGGCGACGGTTAGTTAGGTAGCTAAAGAACCATTCAATAGCTTTATCAGAGAAATTAATTTTTCTAAGTTTTAAAAGAAGCCGGTCATGCGGGAGAGTGTCGAATGCCTTTGAAAAATCAAGAAGGACAAGGATAGTAACTTTTCGCCTATCGATAGCTTCACGGACATCGTCAAGGACACCTAGAAGAGCAGTTTGAGTGCTATGACCCTTCCTAAAACCAGCCTGTCGATCAATGAGGATGTTGTTCTCTTCACAATAATTGGTAAGTTGGTTATGGACGATTTTCTCAAGCAGTTTGGACATTTCAGGTAATTGGGCAATAGGTCGAGTGTCGTTTGGGGATACAAGCTTATTTGTTTTAGCGATGGGCAGCAGGAGTGCATTTTTCCACGACGACGGAAAGATCGCAGAAACAAAAGAAGAGTTAAATAATTCAGTGAGATGTGAGAATAGAGAGGGTGGTGCCATCCGAAGCATTTCGATGTTTATGCCATCAACACCTTGAGCCTTGGACTTGGCCTGCTTAAGAATCGACAACACCTCTGCAATAGTTGTTGAACGCAGTTCGAATATAGTCTTGCATCTATCGCCAATTGGAATTCTTAAAGCAAGGTTAAGGTCATCAGCATTCAGAGTGCGAATGCCATTTGAGACAGAAGCATAGTGGGCATTCAAAGCATCAGATGAGAAAAAGTTTAGTGGTGAGGGTTTAGAATGTCCCACAACCCCTAGTTTTCTAAATATACTCCACTTTGTTTTGGAGTCAGTCGCATTCTCTAATTTGTTTTCAAAATACTTATTCTTATCTGAATCTAATTTATTTGATATCTCACTGCGTAGCTTTCTAAAACAATCAATATCTGTAGACCTACCGTAAAGAGACGCAATTTTGAATAATTTGTCACGTAATTTCATCTTAACGCGTAAGTCATGGGTAACCCAAGGCTTCTTTTTCGGATCAGAAACCCATCTAATCAATGGAGCATGCTTGTTAAACGCAGAGATAATCGAATGCTCAATAATGTTTAATTTGTTATCAATGCAGCTAACTGAATTTTCTAGATTTACGAGAGTATTTTGCAACTCAAATGTAAGGGAATCGACAGGGCTTGAAAAGTTTCTAATGTTAATATTAGGATTAGAATTTGTGCTTGCAGTTGCACAAGAAATAATATTTGCATTCGTACTTAAATTTAAATTAGTATTTATATTTACATTTACATTTACATTTGGACAGTCGTCAATAAAGTTAAGTGAATCAGTGATGTCCTTGCCAAGCTCAACCAAATTTACACTCTTGAGATTTCGAGAGGACATGGCTGTTGGGGTTTTGGAAGGAATCGATAACGAGTAGTCAATCTCAATAAAGTCATGACCTGCAGCGAACGGAGACACAGATTTCCTATAATCACTCAAAGCTTGAAGATCACTAAGGATAAAAAGATCCAACCAAGTATCAACAATTCTCGAGCGATCACGAAACATAGAGTGATGAGTAGGCTCCGAGGGGACAAGTTTAAGTCCAAGACTATCTATGTGAGACTTCATAAACAAAGAATCACCTCTGCCAGCGTTCATATCAATATTAAAATCACCCGTTATAATAACATGGGGGTAATGAGGTAAAAGATTCTCAATAGACTCAAAAAATTCAGTAGGGTATGTAGCATGAGGTCGACGGTAAACGACAGCAAATAAGACTTTTTTGGAACGGGCAGTAAATTCCAATATAATAAATTCAGGAGAATTATCGAAGACAGGGTCACTGGAGCATATAACTTTGGGTTTTAAATAATCTTTTGCATAAATGCCAACCCCTCCTCCTATTTTACCCGCCCTATCAACTCGATGAAATGAGTAGCCATCTAGTTTGACAACAGAATCAGAGTCTTGATCCGTGAGAAATGTCTCAGTGACGCCCAAAATATCATAATCACCTGAATAGCATTTGACCTCGAGTAAGTTAAAGTTGGTTTTAAGTCTATTGATATTAATATGTCCAACAGAAATAAAATTCTTTGTATCAGAAACTCGCGACTGTCCAATATTATTTCATGACTCCATGGTAGGAGGTTGCCGGTCGAAGATGGTGGGGAGAGAAAGGAGATCTTCCTCACAGCGAATCGGAATCAACGATGACTTATTGGATTCTCGCATACAGACTGTAAGATTTCGAATAGTAGGTCGAAAATAACCTTTCTCTCTAGCAACCTGCCTTGCTTTCTTTTGTAATTGGTAGATTTCGTGAGGCCAGATAGGAGAAACATAAATTTTTGAGTTGCCCCCATGACCAAAAAGCGTAGCTGCAGTAAAATTTTTTAATAACGCTGACTTGGAGATAATTAAATCACGTACTGTAGGGGAGGACAGTTTAATAACGATAGCCCAATCATTTACCTTATTCGAACTTGAACTAGCGTTGGGTTCATTTGCCTCACTTCTATTTGATTTGACGTCCCAAGTTCTGGCAACCAACACATGCGAAAAAGAAGAAGCAAGACCCAACACTGAGAGCAACCGATGGACAATCTGCTCGGGAGATAGTTCAAGCCCAGACGGCAATCCCGATATCTTAATTTCGCAAGAGTCGACCAATGACTGGGCAGCACATAGCGCATTGAAGCCCTGCCTCAGAGTTTTTAATTCGGCTTGGGTATCCGACCGCGTCTCAGTGATAAGTGTACGCAGGGAAGCTACTTCATCGGTCAATTTATCAAGACAAGTTTTAATATTGTTCTGTAGCGCCGAACACCAGCTTGGCATGGCAATCTCGCCCTCATTACTCCCCATACTACTATGCGGTAAATGTACACTATTTCTAATATAACTATTATCACGCGACAAGGTAGACGCAAACGGTGTCTTATTAATACAACGAGCTTTTTGAAGCTGACTAACTGACGGTGTAAGAGGAGAACCCCTGCGCTTCTTTGTCTCAGTATCAGGCTGAGTCAACGGTGACGTCACGACAATAGAATGATCGAGTTCACTATGCAAGGAGTTATTCGCATAAAGATTTGCGCAAAATGAATCGTGACAGTGTATTAGTGATGTATCAACAGATCCTAGTGGGTTTACACAGCTCAAATGGAGTAACCGACCACACCTAGGACAGTCAATGCATTCGCTAGTGTCGAGATTAATATTCACACCGCACAGTGGGCAGCTATCATTATTCATACTACAAATACAAACTAAGTAAAGAAAAACATTAAATTCAGTATCGTCCCGACATCTAGCGGCAAAAATAAAAACAACGTAGTGCGTGGACTCGACACCGTCGGTAAATAAAAGCACGTGTACGCATAACCTCGCAATAAAAATATAAACACACACTTAAGATTAAATTACACTAAAGTCACATAAAAAAGTTTAAAATGGGCACTATTGCACGGAATTGTGATAATTATATCTTCGTACGCTGCGCAGACTCCTCAACTTTGAACTCGTACCAGACGTATAGACTAAGACAATAACCTCAAAACAGTGGTTGGCAGCCAGAAAAAGTCACTCACGGCATAATGTGGAGCAAAATGCTACAAATATTGGAGCTGGAAGCTTCTTGCCGTGATGAGGACTCCTCTGGAAAAAAGGTTCACTCCGAAGAGTACGAGAAAAAATTAAAAACAGTGAAAAACGAGGAGCGTACAACAGAGCAGACGTTACCGCTTACCCAGAGAGAGAGAGAGAGAGAATAAGAGAGAGAGAATGAAATATAGAGAGAAAGAGAAAGAGAATAAGAGAGAGAGAGAATGAAAGAGAAAGAGAAAGAGAAAGGGAATAAGAGAGAGATAATGAAAGATAGAGAGAAAGAGAGAGAGAATAAAAGAGAGAGAATGAAAGATAGAGAGAAAGAGAGAGAGAATAAAAGAGAGAGAATGAAAGATAGAGAGAAAGAGAGAGAGAATAAAAGAGAGAGATGTAAGATAGAGAGAAAGAGAGACAGAATAAAAGAGAGAGATGTAAGATCGAGAGAAAGGGAGAGAGAATAAGAGAGAGAGAATGAAATATAGAGAGAAAGAGAAAGAGAATAAGAGAGTGAGAATGAAAGAGAAAGAGAAAGAGAAAGAGAATAAGAGAGTGAGAATGAAAGAGAAAGAGAAAGAGAAAGAGAATAAGAGAGAGATAATGAAAGATAGAGAGAAAGAGAGAGAGAGAGAGAGAATAAAAGAGAGAGAATGAAAGATAGAGAGAAAGAGACAGTGAATAAAAGAGAGAGAATGAAAGATAGAGTGAAAGAGAGAGAGAATAAAAGTGAGAGAATGTAAGATAGAGAGAAAGAGATGGAGAGATAGAGAGAGAGAGAGAGAGAATAAGAGAGAGAGAATATCTCTCTCTCTCTATCTGTCTCCCTATCTCTTCCTCTCACTGTCTCTCTCACACCAAGATAATGTTTGTCGGACGGACGGACGGACGGACATTATAATTTATCGGTTTTTTTTTTTATATCACTTAGTAATTATAATAATAATTTTTTTGTCAGTAATATGATGCATTAACTTATGTTACACATATTTATCATAAAATATATATGTTTTAAGTATTTTTCGCAAGAATAGGGGAGTTTTTACAAAATCGCTCAAAAAGATAACTTTAATATAATGTAGATATATTAGAAAATTTTTTCTTGTACACAATTTTTTCGACTATTCTGCAAGTACTCACGTTTGTGATATCGCTTAAGCTGAAAATTTAGATAACATTATCTCTTTATTTTTTATATTCTTAATGCAATTTTTAATCGTTTACTTACCTTATTTAATTTATTCTTTACCTGATTTTGTACTGAGGAGTAAAGTACAATACTCGGACGTGTACATTAACATTTGCTTACACACTATATAAATAACGCAACGCTATATTGTTCGTAACGCAATACAAATTTACGCACATTTTCGCTTAAGAAGCAAATTTTGAAACTTCTATTTAAAGAAGCTACAGGGTTTTCCTAGCACTTGCGAGAAAGCTAGGTCGCCATCTAGGGATAGAAAATGATACATATACGTGCGAAATTTCAATTTACTAATTTTGCATATTTTGCAAATCCTTTGTTATTAATTTTTGTTTTATAGAAAATTAGCTACAAATATTTGAAAATCATTAAATATATATATTTTATCCGCGTTAGACAATAATAAAGTATGTTGCTATTAACACTTAAGTTCCGATTTTTTTCGAAGTAGAATAAAATATTTGGTACCGTCTCAAAGAAGTTTCTTAGAGAATTTAAACTACAAACTCGTAGTAATTTCTAATAAAATTTTGAATTAATAATAAATTCTATATTGTCTATTATGGCTTGAGAAGACCAAATATATAATATATATCTTTACAATATAAACTATTGTTTTGGAAACTTTATTCAATACTTATTAGCCACGAAAATAAAAAGCTTTTAAAATACTAATTAAATATTAGTTTATTAAATATATGCAAACAACACAACTTACTTATATTTTGAAAAAAATATTTATTATTGGTCGACTTACATTGTTGCTTATAAAGATTAGATTAAATCATTTTAGACATTTGGGAATTATATTATTTATTCTCATATTTAAAATAAAAGATACATAATTTCTTTTTAAATGTATTTGTTTTACATTTAGACCTGTGTTATTTTACACATATTTATTTTCAATTTTCTTACAATTTGTATCTGAAAATAGTAACGAATAAATGATTAATAATCAAACATTTATTTAAAAAAATTAAAGTCAAAAAGCTTAAAAAATACGTTTCAATATTTAGTTATGTATAGAACATGCGTGGTATGTACATTAATCCAAATGCTTTATACTCATAATAGCAATGATAATCAAGTAATGAATTTTGTTTAATAAAAGTCCATTCCTCTGATTCAGTAATACGATATGAATGAAAATGATTACAAAACTCATGATGTAAAATCTTATTACATACAAAGTAAATATCATCATTCTTGATTATTATTATTTTTATTTTATGAAAATCCATAAAATCATCTTGTGTACTAGAATTGACAATACTATTGCTATTGTATTGTGTACCATTAATATTAACCCAAAGAGCACAATCAAAATAATAGAAAAGAGTAGACGGTAAAATAATTTTAAATTTTTCAAAATTGGCAAAGTAGGCCCACAATGAACATTATTACAAAAACCTTTTTGAGAAACTAAGCGATAACAAAATCGTAATTGGTTTTTCAATGATAAAGTGTACAAAACATTTGTACGAGAATTAAACACTTTATTATTTTAGTAGGAAAATTTGTCGATCTGACGGAGGCGAAGGAAAAGAAAAATCAAAAAGTTTTGTTCTTAACGACGTTTCGTTAGAATGGTCTGCCAACCTATTTAGGCTACTTATTGATAACACACAAATAACAAATTAAAAGAACGCACAAACAATATTGAAAAACTTAGATATAAGGTGAAAAAAATATACCTTTTTTTATAATCGGATAACCGATACGTCAAGCGGATAGATAAACAGTCAACAAGAAACCAAACAAAACGTCGTTAAGAACGAACGCCTTCGCTTTTCCTTCGCCTCCGTCAGATCGACAAATTTTCCTACTAATTACCATGGAGAGCGCTCATCATATTTATACTTTACTATTTTCTTTAACTTCTCTGTGTTTCGATTCAAAAAGAAAACATGACATTAATTTAATAGATCAATACAATCGCATAAGGGTACTGTAATGTAGTAAATTGTAGTGTTTAGTTTTCTGGGTAATTTTAAAAATTTTTAGACGTTTCTTAAGGTCTCCTGTAACTAATTCATCAAAAATTTGAATAATACCTTCGCTTATTTTATCCGACATACAAATACAAACTATTTCACGTGTTACGTACTTTTACTTGGGTTCATAAATAAATTAGTGATCAGAGTAATTATATGAGAATTCAAATTATTTTATTTGTTGACATACGGTTTATGGAGATTAACGTATTTGCGACATTCAATCTACGCATCATCACACCCATACACTCTAGCCATATATATACAATATCATTCGCAATCGCACTCGATGTTCTATAATTTGACGGTTTTTAGACATAAAGGTTTTACCGGTCGATTTCTCCGCACATAGCTTTGTCGTCCGGGCATGTAAAACAGGAATCCGCAGTAAGTCAAACAAAATAGACGTCTCTTTGTCGTGAAGATGTCTGTCGGGAACTCCTGCTTCTGACGCGCCTCAGCGGATATCGTTTTCTGTGTGCTACACTGAGAAAAAAATTTCTTTAAAATAAAAAAAAATACATTGAATTAAAGATATAATGTCATTGAGGGCAATCGGTTAAATATTTTTTTGCGACAAATAAAGTATTTTTTTTAATAAAAATCATATTTCTTAACATTGATGACATATTTAATAAATTTAATAAAATATTGTATTTAAAAAAATTAACATATCTTTTATTATATATTTCATATAATTAAGTTGTAACTACGTTTTATTGGTCTACAAAACATATTTTTTGTTTCACATATATATTGCTTTAAGTCAATAAAATTTGTTCTCTAACCAAGTTAAATAATATTATATGTGAAGTTATATTTTATTAAATTACAACAATATTTCTTTAAACGGATAAGATTAGATATTGATCTGATTATATAAACTTTTGGATCAAAACATACCCATTTCAATCACGCAGCTGTTCATTTGGAATACAGACATACTTGTTTAGCAAGAAGGTGAATATTTTAATATAAAAGAATAGTTTCATACGTTACAGTTTTTCATTTTAAATATAATTCTAAGCTCTTAGAACTAAATACATTTGTTTATGATCTAAGAAATATTTCATAAAAAAAAGGTCATCTATGTATAGAAATTTTTAATTTCACAATAATAAAGTCAATATAATTAAAAAAATGATTCTTTAAACAAATATTATTATCTTTTCAATTAATATACTGTTTTTTAATTTTCAAAAAATATATTAATGTACTATTGAATATTTCTTTTGGTAGAAGAAACAGTTTTTCATATCACAATTTTCCGATTTTAAACATAAATCTAAACTCAATGGGTTAAACAACGTTTTTTTGGGTCAAACAAATATTTTATTAAAATATGAAACAACTACTTTTGTGCATAGAAATTTTTATTTTTGTATTACTGAAACCAATATGATTAAAGAAATGCTTCCTTCAACGAACATTATTATCTTTTCAATTAATATATCCATTTTTTATTTGTAAAAAATATATTTTTGTACCATTAAATATTTTCTTTAATTAAGAAAGCATTATTTTAGTTTGCACATGTAATTTATTACTTTATAATTGAAAACTTTAATTTAAATAAATATGTCATTTATTTTCAATTGAATTAAGAAACATTTTGATGGAGTTGCGATCGGCCCTTAGGTCGATTTCCCCCACCACCTTATCGACAATTGAAGCGCACGGTGTTCGTCGGAGGGCTTACTCTCTGCTCGGCTACCGATCCTTGCAGATCATATACGGCGCACCCGCGAATTGCTTTTTACAGTCTATATTTTTATATATGGGCTATTTCACGTCAAGTGGTACGATGAAAATTTTAAATCGCTCCAAAATTTGAGAACAGGCTGGAAATATCTTTAAGAAGATAGAAAAAAAATTTTAGGTGTTAAAAATAATTTGCCTAAGAGTATGAGGTAAACCTCACACCATTATTTATTTATAATTAGCTAAAGGAGGGAAGCCTTGTCGAGGGGACGTACCTGAAACAAGAAAAAGAGTTATTAGTGTATATAGATAGATATAAGGTTAGCGTAGAGGAAATAGATATAAGTAAAATAAGATTTTAATATAATATCATACCTTTGAGACGACGAGTCCTGGGTGATCCAGCGATGCTATCCCTGTGAGTCCTATCCTTGTAGGCGATGAGTCCTGGGTACTGCCCATGGTGATTCCATCTTCCCTCGAGGCGATGAGTCCTGGGTGAACCATTTGGTCCTGGGTCCGCTCCTTGGTAGTGTTGGTTAGCTGAAAGGTTGATAATAAGTAAATCTAGAATATATATATATAGAAGGTTAGGATAGTAGGATTTATAGAGGGATAAAGTGATGTTGTAATAAGGAAGTTATGTATGAGTATAGGATATTATATATAGGATATGGGGATAGAGGTTAGGAAGAAAGTAAACACCGGCTACGAATCCTGGCCCGAGCCATTCTCGTCACCGATATTTTAGTACATAAAGGGAAGGAATTAATAGGGTTTTTATTGATCTGTTGAGGAAATCGGAGGATTGGAGAAAGGAAGGAGTTTAATAACAAAGAAGGAATGATACAACCATACCGCCACCGACGTCCAACCATGTTCCCACGTAGATCCAGTACCATCTCCCGACGACCTGGTGATGGAGAACGAAGGCAGCCACGGAGATGACGACTCAGGAACTGGTGCACTCTTCACAAACACAAAATAAAAAACCCGTTCGCCGTCGTGTAAACAAACGACGCCCGACTCGCGTGCAACGACTCGGCCGGCTGCTCGTGTACTAGGGTCAGCGCGGCAGAGAGGGGGGGGGGGGCGGCGCTCGCTGCTCTCGCACATGCACGCCGCGGCACATGGCGGCGCACCGAGGAGGGGAACGACGGAATGAGCGGGAAGTAGCCATCTACAGCGTGTGTGTACGAGAGAGAAAGAAGACACACCTGTTGCATTGGTGGAGGCGCAAGTCAGTTCCTCAACGGAATACGGGTTATTTCGTTATTCCGTCACTGGGGAAAAGAAGATTGTTACGGGAATAGATGGCGCGGACGGCGGTAATAGTCAACCATCTAATTAACCTGGAAGATATTATTGGTTGAAAATTCAGGAAGAAGAAGACCATCAGCGCCGCGTTTTAAGGGGATGTCGGAGCTATAGCCTCCATCAAAAGCCGCTCGATCTCGCGGCTTCGAATGGCGCTGTAGTCAGGTGTCGATTTCTACGATAAACGTACTTAAAACATAAATTATAAATTTGTCAGCTACATAGAGCTGTTGAAAGATACTTTCCCCCCTAGCTATGACTAAAATTAAGGTAATTGTAATATTACTCTTGGCAGCAAATGTTTATTTTTTTAAAGAAATGTGAAATACGTCTGGTATTCATTGAGTCTATATCTGCCGTAATGCTACATGCAACGTATTTCACATTTCTTTAAAAAAATAAACATTTGCTGCCAAGAGTAATATTACAATTACCTTAATTTTAGTTATAGCTAGGGGGGAAAGTATCTTTCAACAGCTCTATGTAGCTGCAAAATTTATAATTTATGTTTGAAGTACGTTTATCGTAGAAATCGACACCTGACTGCAGCGCCATTCGAAGCCGCGAGATCGAGCGGCTTTTGATGGAGGCTATAGCTCCGACATCCCCTTAACGAACTACGAGGACGAGCGGGATGCTACGAGTCCCGATCGTCATTCGTAGCCGGATAGTCTCCCCGAGCACACCGAGCAGTTTCAATAGGTCCAATATTAGTTTTTTTGAGAAGTCGAGATAGTAGTAGAAGTAGTGATAGTAGTTAAGCCGTTTATTTTTGGAAGAAGATCGTTTCTAGTTGCGGTAAGTGGGCTGCACGGCCACCTATCAATTTAGTAGTAAATCGAGTGTATCGCCGGGGATTTCTTGCGCGTCGCGTATAGATCTCCTGCGTTCTTTTTTTTTTAATAGATTATCGGTGATCGGAAGATCGGGTTAGCTCGCGGAAATTTATTAAAATACAATTGTTTTTTTTTCGTGTTCATAAATTGTAACGGTGATCACCCGTAGTGATCGGAATGTGAGTGTATAAATAAATCGAAAGAATTATCGCTTTGATCTAATTGAAATTATTGAGTTCGTTAATTTATCGACCTACACCTCGACAATTTACCGCCACGTGTTCTGAAGGAGATAATATTCGTCGTTGGTTTCGCCACCTCCGTATTGGCGTTGGAGCCACGTCCTGAGGAGTCGTACCGGGAAGTTATTTGTATTGGTAAGACCTGGCGCCCAGTAAAAATATTAAATACGGTCTTACCGGATTTAAAGGTAACATATATATATTAAATAAAGTGGAACCGAGTAGCGTGGTTTACGGGCCACGAAAGTGAGGACCACGTTACAAGAGTTATTCCACCATGAAAAATGGAAATTTTTCAATTTTTTAGAAAAATTTCTATTTTCAAAGCCATTTATCTCAAAATCTATTAATTTTTTTGAAAAAACATTACAAACAACTTTTGTTCAAAATAATCTTTAGAACTTATCTACCTGGGTTAAAATTCTTAATTTTAAAATCTCGGAGAGATAGAACGACCGTAAATATTGAATATCAAAAAAAAGGCGACCACGCCACGATCGATTTTGATCTAACACCGCTCAAAAGATCACATTTTTTAGAGCTTTCGAATGGCGGTAGTTAGATTATTGGTCAAATACATTGTTTTTTTCGTGTTCATAAATTGTAACGGTGATCACCCGTAGTGATCGGAATGTGAGTGTATAAATAAATCGAAAGAATTATCGCTTGATCTAATTGAAATTATTGAGTTCGTTAATTTATCGACCTACACCTCGACAATTTACCGCCACGTGTTCTGAAGGAGATAATATTCGTCGTTGGTTTCGCCACCTCCGTATTGGCGTTGGAGCCACGTCCTGAGGAGTCGTACCGGGAAGTTATTTGTATTGGTAAGACCTGGCGCCCAGTAAAAATATTAAATACGGTCTTACCGGATTTAAAGGTAACATATATATATATTAAATAAAGTGGAACCGAGTAGCGTGGTTTACGGGCCACGAAAGTGAGGACCACGTTACAAGAGTTATTCCACCATGAAAAATGGAAATTTTTCAATTTTTTAGAAAAATTTCTATTTTCAAAGCCATTTATCTCAAAATCTATTAATTTTTTTGAAAAAACATTACAAACAACTTTTGTTCAAAATAATCTTTAGAACTTATCTACCTGGGTTAAAATTCTTAATTTTAAAATCTCGGAGAGATAGAACGACCGTAAATATTGAATATCAAAAAAAGGCGACCACGCCACGATCGATTTTGATCTAACACCGCTCAAAAGATCACATTTTTTTAGAGCTTTCGAATGGCGGTAGTTAGATTATTGGTCAAGACCGCTGTTGTAGGTTATGCCCTAAAATACATGAAAATTAGTGATTTTATGAGGTTTATGAGTTAAGCCGTTTATTTTTGGAAGAAGATCGTTTCTAGTTGCGGTAAGTGGGCTGCACGGCCACCTATCAATTTAGTAGTAAATCGAGTGTATCGCCGGGGATTTCTTGCGCGTCGCGTATAGATCTCCTGCGTTCTTTTTTTTTTAATAGATTATCGGTGATCGGAAGATCGGGTTAGCTCGCGGAAATTTATTAAAATACAATTGTTTTTTTTTCGTGTTCATAAATTGTAACGGTGATCACCCGTAGTGATCGGAATGTGAGTGTATAAATAAATCGAAAGAATTATCGCTTTGATCTAATTGAAATTATTGAGTTCGTTAATTTATCGACCTACACCTCGACAATTTACCGCCACGTGTTCTGAAGGAGATAATATTCGTCGTTGGTTTCGCCACCTCCGTATTGGCGTTGGAGCCACGTCCTGAGGAGTCGTACCGGGAAGTTATTTGTATTGGTAAGACCTGGCGCCCAGTAAAAATATTAAATACGGTCTTACCGGATTTAAAGGTAACATATATATATATTAAATAAAGTGGAACCGAGTAGCGTGGTTTACGGGCCACGAAAGTGAGGACCACGTTACAAGAGTTATTCCACCATGAAAAATGGAAATTTTTCAATTTTTTAGAAAAATTTCTATTTTCAAAGCCATTTATCTCAAAATCTATTAATTTTTTGAAAAAACATTACAAACAACTTTTGTTCAAAATAATCTTTAGAACTTATCTACCTGGGTTAAAATTCTTAATTTTAAAATCTCGGAGAGATAGAACGACCGTAAATATTGAATATCAAAAAAAGGCGACCACGCCACGATCGATTTTGATCTAACACCGCTCAAAAGATCACATTTTTTTAGAGCTTTCGAATGGCGGTAGTTAGATTATTGGTCAAGACCGCTGTTGTAGGTTATGCCCTAAAATACATGAAAATTAGTGATTTTATGAGGTTTATGAGGCATAACTTACACCAGCGGTCTTGGCCAATAATCTAACCGCCGCCATTCGAAAGCTCTCAAAAAATGTGATCTTTTGAGCGGTGTTAGATCAAAATCGATCGTGGCGTGGTCGCCTTTTTTGATATTCAATATTTACGGTCGTTCTATCTCTCCGAGATTTTAAAATTAAGAATTTTAACCCAGGTAGATTAGTTCTAAAGATTATTTTGAACAAAAGTTGTTTGTAATGTTTTTTCAAAAAAATTAATAGATTTTGAGATAAATGGCTTTAAAAATAGAAATTTTTCTAAAAAATTGAAAAATTTCCATTTTTCATGGTGGAATAACTCTTAGGCAAAATATTTTTAACACCTAAAATTTTTTTTCTATCTTCTTGAAGATATTTCTAGCCTGTTCTCAAATTTTGGAGCGATTTAAAATTTTCTTCGTACCACTTGACGTGAAATAGCCCATATATTAATAAAACAACTATTAAGTGAAGTGTAAGTAAGAGACGAAGTTTTATTGCTGCCATCTCCTAATCTCCATCACATTTCATTGAAATAAAGTAATTATATATAGGCGTAATAAAGGATTATGATTGAAAATATGAAGTGAAAAATATTTATTTTCGTGAATTAAATTATACAAAATGTATCCCATATCATAACGGCAAACTCCTTCGAATAAATCATGCATAGGATCAACAGCAGTATTATCAAGGACATGAAAATGATTCAATTGATGAAAAATACAAGTTTCTTTCACTCCGTTACTTTCGTTTGCAGAATCTATTTTATAGTTTTCCCTCGTTCTCAAAAGCGATAAATCTTCTTTCGTAATTTTGTGGGCAAGATTTTTATCAATTTTACAAACTCGACAATATTGAGAAGCATTAAAAGATTTCGAAAAGCCTAAGATGTTATTTGCTCCTAAGTTGTCAGCAGTTATGAAAACTAAACAAAAAACTCGAACCGTTTTTTCATTGACATTTATCAAGATACCATTTTTAGTTACATCTATTAATTGTTTTATAATATTATTAAATATTCTACTTTGTAAATTTTTGTGCTATTTAGTAGTATGTATTTGAAAAAGAAATATATTTTCTAATTGGCTTGCGTATTCATTAGGCAGATCAATTATAGTGTAATAAACATTTCCTGATTTATGAACACCTTTTCGCGAACCCATACCGTTATTTATTTCCAAATCGTCATTGTAGAGCATAATAGGTAACAATAATTCAATTTTGTTATAGTTTTTAGAAATTGACTTATAGTATTCACCAGTAAAAAGGCTATCTCCATTTCGGTTATTTTTCAATTTTTCAACATTTTCTATAATATTATGTAAGCCTCCAGGTAATTCTAAAAATTTTTTTAGTACTTTAATAGGTACATTTTGGATGTCATAATCAATTTGCACAGATTTACTAATTCCATTGACGGAACGAGAGCGGGAATTCAAATTGGCGACAACTGGTACTTCTTCTGGTAAAATTAAAGTACCTTGGTCTCTAAAATACTTGAGTGATAAATGTTCACTTTTAAAAGTCTGAATGATCGATAACATAACGTTTAATCCATCTAAATGTTCAAATTTATTTCTAATTATATTAATACACGTCGATTCATAAAATTCTATAATAATTATAATTATTTCATGTACTGTCTTCCTATTTAATTTACTTGTTGCATACAATTTTGCTACTATAGACGCCACATCATACATTGTGATTTTAGCAAATGTTTTATAACATATATTTTGTGGACTTTTATCATAAGCATCAGAAATGTTAGTAACATGTGACGTGGTATTCGCGAACCTGGTATAATTAATTAGTTTTAATAATTAATATTAACCGTTGGGCCGCGTTGCCCAATACCGCGCACACAATTATTTATTTTGTTTACCGAACTGCGGCTGTCGCCAGGAACGCGAGTTCGCTGGGACGATCGGTATGGAGGATTCGGGCAATCCTCCTTGCCTCGACACGATATAAAATTAAAGGATGTCGGCGGGAGCGGGGAGAACAATAAATATAAATACAATTAATTAAAATAAAAAATTAATAAAACATTTATTAAATTGATTTTATTAACAAATGGCCACTCAGGCCGTATGCCGCGACAAAGTTATTTCGCGCGGGCGGAAGTCCCGGGAAACCTGCCGGATCGAGATCCTCGCCTGCGACAGGTTTCACTCCCGGGAACCGCTGTTCGAGTACCGTTGTACTCGAACACACTCCCGTGGTACACACACACACAAGGGAGGGGGAGGGTCACAGTAATAAATTGTCACTTACCGGTGACGCTCCTCGGGGATGGCCCAGCCGATCCTCGGCGACTGGTCGACCTCCTTGACAAGAGGACGACCGGTGGTTGAGGTGGTGAAGGCGGCCCTTGCCGCAGCGAGCGAGTCGCGATCCGCGGTATCACTCGCGCACGACCCCGTCCTTAATTCACACACTCACACAAACACACACCAAACGGTACGGGACACGCGTGTGTCCACCCGGGTCTCCGCACTTAGCTCTGCTCCGGAACAACCGTTCACAGAGCTCGATGCAGAAGGGGGGTGGGGCGCACTCTCGGCTTTCACGAGTCGTACGCGATCACGTCAAAACAATAATCCGTCTTGGTCGACGGATCATTACACACTGCTTAGGCGATCGCCTAATTTCCCGAAAAAGGGATGGGAGTGGGGAAACTCACACACTCTTTCGCGCTCCCATCCCTACGTATAGTCGCGCGCGTAATTGTACACTCGTAGAAAAGTAAACAAGTGTCGTCGGTTGGCCTTGACATACGAAAGGCTCCGACGACTTACAATTCGCGAATTTAAGTACTCTATTCGTCGTGAATAGATTGTGTGACGATTTCCGTCACAAAGCCCCCCCCCCCCCTAGACTCCACTTCCCTCGGGAAGGCCGAGTCGAAAGAAAGGCACAATCTATCCACGACTGCGCGCTGTACGCTTCTCTTCTTTTCTTCAATTGGAGGCTGCTTCAATGATTCTTCGTGCTTCGTATGATATTAACGTGGCATACAGTCACCAGGCCCAGCCTTCGCTGACTGTTCTCACGTACGCCGATACGTTTTCCCTACCGCTTTACATGGCAACCCGAGGTGGTACATATCTCTTCACATCGGATATGTGTACCTCGGCCCGTTTCCGACCAGACTCTTCTAGTCTCAGAACTACTGGAGATAGTACTTCTTTAACATCAAAGGGTCTGTCATACTTTGGTGCCAGTTTAGCAGACATGCCTTACGCACCTTAGGTAAGTGTACGGCAATTTAAATCATAAGCCTTGAGGACCTGCCTGAGACGTCTTATAGTTCTGACATATCAGACACCGTAAGACAAATTGGTGGGTATCGTGGTAGATACCTGGCCAATAGTAATCTCTTGCAACGCGATCGTAAGTTTTTTCAATTCCCATGTAACCCATAGCTGGGTGGAAATGAGAATCTACTAGAACTCGGTTCCTCTGCTCTAAGGGTAGCACAAGACGCCAGCCTTCCTCTCGTTCTGTTACAGAGTCCAAGAGTTTATCACTTGTAAAACGATATAGCATATCATCCTCAATTTTCCACTCCGGAAATCTTCGAGGGCATGAGCGTACATCGTTTAATCTAGCAATATACCATGGGTCTGTAATTACTTCGAACGAGGCAATCTCTTCTTCGTCGGGGTCTGGGTTGACGGCACGAGAAAGCGCGTCCGGGACATAGTGCAAGGCTCCTTTCTTATGCACTATTTCAAAGTCCCATTGCTGCATTTCAAGTATCCATCGTGCCAACCTACCCGACGGCTCCTTGAGATTTTTGAGCCATATGAGAGCACTATGGTCGGTCACAGCCGTGAATCGATAGGCCTCAATGTATGGTCTTAATCTCTTAATAGCCCATATGAGAGCCAAGCATTCTTTTTCCGTTGTCATGTAATTACGTTCAGCGCGATTTAATAATCGGCTGACGTAGACAATCGGATGCTCGAAACCCTCGTCGTCCAGTTGCGTCAACACCGCACCTATTACTAAGTCACTAGCGTCACTTTGGACGGTAAATGGCTTAGAAAAGTCTGGACGGGCTAGTACAGGCGCTTCAGCTAACGCAACTCTAAGCTGATGAAACGCCTCCTCCTGCTCCTCGCCCCAATCCCAAGCCTGGTCTTTACGCAGCAACTTGGTAAGGGGAGCTTTAATGTTAGCTTCTCGATTAATGAATCGAGAGTACCAGCCTACCATCCCGAGAAAGGATCTCAGCTGTTTGACATTACGAGGAGTAGGATAATTAAGGACTGGAGCGACTCGTTCCTCGTCAGGCCTCAAGCCGTCCGCGTCCAATTTGTACCCAAGGAACGTTACGCTGGAACAACAGAACTCACACTACTCTCGATTCACTTCGAGTCCAGCGTCATTCAACGTCCTTAGTACGTATTCGAGCCATTTCAGATGGTCCTCAAAAGTTTCGGTAATGACGATCAAGTCGTCTAAATAACCAAACACATGAGGTTCCACCTTAGGCCCGAAAATTGCATCTATAAGCCGTGCAAAGGTCATAGGAGCATTCATGAGGCCAAAAGGCATTCTCGTGAACTGCCACAGCCCCGACCCTGGTACAGCAAATGCAGTATAATGCCGGCTCGCCTCGGCCATTAATATTTGGAAGTACGCTTTCTTAAGATCAATTTTCGATATATACCTTGCATTATGCAGCTTATCCAATATGGTATCCATATTAGGAATTGGATAAGAATCACGTTTTGTGACTGCATTAAGGTCTCGAAAATCGATACAGAAGCGATAACTTCCTTCGTCCTTGCGGACGATGACCGGAGCAGCTGACCAATCACTCGCACTCGGTTCAATAATGCCCTTGTCAAACATCTTTTTGACCTCACTCTGGGTAAATTCGAGGACCTTGGGAGACATACGTCTTGGCTTATGACGAACCGGTCTTGCACCAGGATCAACCTCTATGTGGTGCTCCGTTAACGTCGTAAAGCCGTGGACGTCTCCCGAGGGCAAGAGTAGGCTTTCAACTAACTCTTTGACTTGTTTCCGCTGGTCGTCCTGTATCTCAATTATACCAGCACATTCAGCGGAAATCCTCGAATCGATGTCATGAGATGTATCTCTGACGAAGTGTCTCCAATCACTCTCGCCAATACGCCAAATAGCTTCGCCTAATTTGACTTCCATATTCCAATGTTGTAGAAAATCCATACCGAGAATGATGGAATTCTCAATATTCTCTACAATTCTCAGTTGGATATTGCCATCAAGGCCTTCTACACAGAATAGGATGTCAATTAGGCCAAGGACTTTAAGAGCTGGTCCACACCTTTAACGATAACCTTGACAGGTCTCCATTTAAACTTGTACTGTTCGACAACATCTGATCGTACAAGAGAGACCATGGCGCCAGGATCGAAAAGTGCTTTAAAGTCCTTTCCACCGAGTCGTACCAAAAAGAATAGCCGGTTATCCGATTGTATTCCAGCAATTATCTGATCGGTTTGACTATCGTCGTTAGGAGTCGATGCCGTGTGCGTCATTTTAGACGTACTTGGTACGGCATCTGCCCCCCCCTGAACTGTACTTCTCGGCAACGAGCTTGTACGGTTCATGTTGTGCACACCATCGACAACTACCTTCTCCACCAAGGGCTTCTTGTCCTTATTACTAGGTGTGTCACAACGGGGTGACGATGAGCAACAACCAAGGTCGTTCACTCCGATGGTGCTAAGCGGCTGAGATAACGATCTCTTTACGCTTTCTTCACCAATAATATCTCTGCTATCAGAGTATATTTGCCTTTGGAGTTCCTTAGACCAATCTTTAGCCTCACGCTTTTGTTGGTCTAATAAGGTTCCTTGTTCTGTTTTACCTTGCAAAGCTCGGGTGGGATTGACAGGTTGTGTTCTAAGAACTTTTCCATCTGTCGAATCCCCAGAACGTTTAGGATCCTTACACTCAGACTTACTTTCAACACCAACTTCGGTCTGAGAGGGAATTTGATCTTCGTTAAGGACTTTAGAGAAGTCAGCAAATGATTTGCTAGACTTCTTAAAGAGTTTAGAGGGTTCTCCAACCTTAAACTCTTGCCCTTGTAAACCATGCGGTTTACTTACGCAGTGCAGGGCGCCCGGGGCAGCTCGGGTGCCCTGCGTTCAGGTTTCCCACGTTTTGGAGGAATCTGACGCAGTTAGGGCATGTTTGGAGTGTAACGCCACTAGTTCCACACAGCTGGCACTCCTTTGCTACCAATTCGGTAGAGCACTGCTCAGCGGAGTGCCCAATGTTTCCGCATCGGTAGCATGTTCGGCTCGGGCAATCCGACGACCTATGACCGACTTTTTGGCATGTGAAACACACGCCGACAAAGTTGGTGTTCAGGTTCGTTGGGTTTACTGCCGTCGCCTGTGGTTGCACATACCTCACCAGGTTTTGTGCCATTTGTGGGACAAAAACATTTTGCTGGGGCAGTTGAGAATTCGTCAAAGCACGTCTTTCTCTTTTGCCCGAGCTCTGTTTTTGTTGCCCAGGTGACTGTTGAGAAACAGGCACGTACGATACGGATTTCGAATTGGGGGCACTCACTCCATTATTCGATTTGCCGTATCGTTTCTGAAAACTATTAGCGACGTTGGAAGTACCGTACACAGCGGCTGCTTCGTATTCGCTTGAAGAAGAGTTTGGCGAGTTTTTCGCACTTTTCTTGCTCTTCTTCTTACTAGTTTTCTTAGACGACTGTTTGTCCGAATGAGAAGACTCATCCTTACTCTTTTCGGTAACAGTCGCCACTTCACCCGAAACTCGTGCTACACCACTCTGTTTCGGAAAAGCTTCTGGTACGAGCTTCTCGCGCTTAACGTTGGAACTGGAAAATTTCGTGTGCCATGTTAAATGCTGCTCGTACTCTTTACCGTAGCTTGTCAAATCAGAAAAATTCCTGATTTATCGTACTGGTATGTACCTACGGTAATCTGGCCTCATCTGCGAGTAGGCCATCTTCACTTGTTGTTCTAATGAGGGAGGGCATTTAAACTTATTTACGATCGCTCTGAAACAGTTCAAGAACGTCGTAGCCTTTTCTCCCTCATTTTGTGTTCTTGATCGAAGTTCCATGAGTAAATCTTCGTCATTTATTATACGGCCATACTCATTTAGGAACTCGATCTCAAAATCACGCCAATCTCGAAGAGATGATTGAACTGTTCTATACCAGACCAGTGCTGATTTTGAGAACACATTGGGCAGGGCACTAAACATCATGCGATCTGAGAACTCATTGTCATTTCTGAAGTCGTGCAAACGGTTCAGAAACTCTTCCGCGTCCTTTTTGGTCTCACCATCAAAGGACATGTTCCAGATACGCAGCTCTCGTGCGCACCCTGTCCGATCGTGCGTTCAGTTATCGTCTTCACGATACCTTGGCATGGCCTCGTAGGATTCTCTTTCTCGACGGTCATCTCTATTATCCGTCCGGGAACTCCTACGCCTGTTGGTTGAGGGATTCCTATTCTGTTGTCGGCCTTCAGCCGCCCAACGAGAATCGGATCTCCCACGAGCAGGTTCGCGATCAGACTGATACCCATCGGACGAATCCGTCTGAGTACTCTGATCGCAAGTGGCCACCGCACGTTTCTCTCGAGGCGTTTCTCTACGTCTGTCCGACCTCTCTCTGTGACTTTGCTCCGGAATTTCCGGCTGTGCTCGGTCGTCGAGTTTACGGTTGGACTGACGTTTATGAGTACGTCTCTCCGTACAGCTTTCACGACGTTCATCGCTGCTTGAGGCTCTACTCACAGAACGATGGTGTCGTGAATTTCTGTTTGGAGTCGTGTACTCACGCCTCTCTCTTCTATCTTGTCCTTCACAAGTCTTAGAAGAGGTCTCACGACGTCTCTGTTCAAACCTCGGTTTTTCGTAAGATTGAACACTGACGTCATTAGGAAGGTCATATCCATTCCTATCATCAACAAATTGACGTTCGGTTGTATTAGCTTCAGGTTGCCTGTTGTCGTATTGTCTAGAGGTGTATCCTCGTGACGCACGACGGTCGGCTTCCGTCTGCGAACCCAAGTCAAAATGTTGTGTTGGCACTTCACTCTCTCTAGTGCCAAGATGTCCGCTGTTTCTCTGCTCTTCAATTGGGAGGTAATGTGCGGGTGCATAAAACCCTCCGAGTTGAGCAGTCGTCACGGTCGTAACCGTCGACGTAGTGGTTGTGCATGATGTTGCAGCCACCGAAACAGGAACATAAGGGATTGCAGTCGTGGTCATGTTAGCTGCCAGTACCTCACCAAACCGTTTAGGTATAGCACCTGTTGATGCCAACCTCGGGCTTTGTGCAGTACTCGATGGCGAGTTTCTATACTGACCACTTGGTGACAGAGTTCCATCTTCTTCAGGAATGGGTGCTCTGTCACTAGCAACCCTTTCGCGATCCGACATTTCGGACTCGCAGGAAACTTCCGTTCCTGATGGGACCACACTCCCTTTCCTGGAACGAGGTTTCCTAATTTCCCATAGTTCCTGACATACCAGAGGTTTATGTGCAGGCTCTGCCCTTATATTCTCATCGTATTCAGGGAACCATGGTATTTCCAGATTAATGTCTACACATCTTATCCGGTGACGCAAAAGGCGTTCGCGGCACTCCGCCTCTTCGCCATTTGCGTTTAAACTCAGATGCTCCAATTGAGCATACACTGCCTCAATCGGAAGCTTCTTCGTTTCCCGACGAATATCCCTAGCTATGCGTGATTCACGCATAATCTGGGCCATTCGGGCTTCATAGCTGCTGGCCATTATTTTTTTGACCAGCAGCAGCCGACGTGTGACGTCGGGAGAAGTACTCTCAACCGGGATTTCAGATGAAATCCCTAGTGTTTCAAATACTTCGGAAGTATCCAATTTTCAATTGGAAATTATTTTATTGGACTCACCACAATAAAATGATTATTACTCCCAACGAGTCAAAAAAAATTTGGTGTCGGCTTAATTACAATAAATTGTAAATATGCACCGACTAGTGTACCAACAAAATTAATTCACTTAATTAAAATCCAAAAGATTTTCTTTAAAAGGAATTTATTCCGTCCTTAGAAGGACAAAATAATTAAATTTTGTTGGTTAAAGTTGTGGCAAATCACACACTTAACACTTGTACCAAATTAAAATTAATTATTTAACTTGCTCACAAGTCTAAATAATTAATGTTTATAATAGTGTCTTCTGACTCAAACGCACCAAGACTCTATACAATTGCTTCTGCAAGCAAAAATAATTAATTATCAACAAAAAGAAATCTCCAAATTATTTCAATATCGTCGGTAATTTACCAGTAATGGTAAATTTGACGATTTCCCAAAATATCTCTCTCGCCAGTTATAATCCAAAAGATTCCTCACTGGCGAAAGGAATTTATTTTGTTATGGAAATTGAAATAATTAAAGTTTCAATCTATTAATAAATACAGAACACCAAATTATAAAGGAAGAAAAGACAAAAAAAATTAAATTATTTATCTCACTAACGAGCCTAAATAATTAATTTTAAAATAAATATAAAAATAAATACAGTGTCTTGTGATTCACACACACCAAGACACTATTTATTATTTTGCTTTTCCAAGCCCAAAACAAAAAAAAATTTCCTTTATAATTTACACTACAATAAAAACACAAATTTAATTAAATTATTTCAACGGTAGGTTTGCAACAAATAATTATTTCACTAATTGTCGTCCCAAACGACAATTTTTCAGCGAAATATATTATTTATCCTAAGAAGGACTAAATAAATAATTTATGTTGCAACCAAGTTGAAATAATTTATATTTCCTTTTTTTTAAATAAATTGAACGAAAAGGAAATGAAAATTTAATTATTTAACTTGCTAACAAGTCGAAAACAATTAAATTTATCAACCACTTGCATAAAAACCTCCGAGTTGAGCAGTCGTCACGGTCGTAACCGTCGACGTAGTGGTTGTGCACGAGTTGCAGCCACCGAAACAGGAACATAAGGGATTGCAGTCGTGGTCATGTTAGCTGCCAGTACCTCACCAAACCGTTTAGGTATAGCACCTGTTGATGCCAACCTCGGGCTTTGTGCAGTACTCATGGCGAGTTTCTATACTGACCACTTGGTGACAGAGCTCCATCTTCTTCAGGAAGGTGCTCTGTCACTAGCAACCCTTTCGCGATCCGACATTTCGGACTCGCAGGAAACTTCCGTTCCTGATGGGACCACACTCCCTTTCCTGGAACGAGGTTTCCTAATTTCCCATAGTTCCTGACATACTAGAGGTTTATGTGCAGGCTCTGCCCTTACATTCTCATCGTATTCAGGGAACCATGGTATTTCCAGATTAATGTCTACACATCTTATCCGGTGACGCAAAAGGCGTTCGCGGCACTCCGCCTCTTCGCCATTTGCGTTTAAACTCAGATGCTCCAATTGAGCATACACTGCCTCAATCGGAAGCTTCTTCGTTTCCCGACGAATATCCCTAGCTATGCGTGATTCACGCATAATCTGGGCCATTCGGGCTTCATAGCTGCTGGCCATTATTTTTTTGACCAGCAGCAGCCGACGTGTGACGTCGGGAGAAGTACTCTCAACCGGGATTTCAGATGAAATCCCTAGTGTTTCAAATACTTCGGAAGTATCCAATTTTCAATTGGAAATTATTTTATTGGACTCACCACAATAAAATGATTATTACTCCCAACGAGTCAAAAAAAATTTGGTGTCGGCTTAATTACAATAAATTGTAAATACGCACCGACTAGTGTACCAACAAAATTAATTCACTTAATTAAAATCCAAAAGATTTTCTTTAAAAGGAATTTATTCCGTCCTTAGAAGGACAAAATAATTAAATTTTGTTGGTTAAAGTTGTGGCAAATCACACACTTAACACTTGTACCAAATTAAAATTAATTATTTAACTTGCTCACAAGTCTAAATAATTAATGTTTATAATAGTGTCTTCTGACTCAAACGCACCAAGACTCTATACAATTGCTTCTGCAAGCAAAAATAATTAATTATCAACAAAAAGAAATCTCCAAATTATTTCAATATCGTCGGTAATTTACCAGTAATGGTAAATTTGACGATTTCCCAAAATATCTCTCTCGCCAGTTATAATCCAAAAGATTCCTCACTGGCGAAAGGAATTTATTTTGTTATGGAAATTGAAATAATTAAAGTTTCAATCTATTAATAAATACAGAACACCAAATTATAAAGGAAGAAAAGACAAAAAAAATTAAATTATTTATCTCACTAACGAGCCTAAATAATTAATTTTAAAATAAATATAAAAATAAATACAGTGTCTTGTGATTCACACACACCAAGACACTATTTATTATTTTGCTTTTCCAAGCCCAAAACAAAAAAAAATTTCCTTTATAATTTACACTACAATAAAAACACAAATTTAATTAAATTATTTCAACGGTAGGTTTGCAACAAAATAATTATTTCACTAATTGTCGTCCCAAACGACAATTTTTCAGCGAAATATATTTATTTTATCCTAAGAAGGACTAAATAAATAATTTATGTTGCAACCAAGTTGAAATAATTTATATTTCCTTTTTTTTAAATAAATTGAACGAAAAGGAAATGAAAATTTAATTATTTAACTTGCTAACAAGTCTAAACAATTAAATTTATACACCGAATTATTTTACTCAAACACACTAAAAAAAAATTATAACCAATTATTTAACTAACAAACAAGTCTAAATAATTGGTAAAAATGTGTGGAGATATAATTTAAACACACAAAAAAAGAAAAGAAGGTTTTTTTTTACATATATTAAAATTTCACAGCAAATAACGAATACTAAATATTAGGTTAAATGCCGATCATTAAAATACATGCAAAAAAAAAAAAAATTTAATTATTTAACTCACTCTCGAGTCTAAATAATTATATATTATAACTCTCGTATCTTTGCGGAACAATCACACAAAGATACTTAACATTAATTGTTTAACTTGCAACAAGTCTAAACAATTAACACGAGTTATAAAAAAAAAATTTTCTCACACTCAAAAATTTACAAAAATATATTACAAGTATCGTGAACTGTAATACTCAATAAATACAAAATATTAAATTAAGTAATTACTGTCAGACAATTGTAATATAACAATAATTTTAATTATTTTACTCACACACGAGTTTAAATAATTAATATTACAACTATTGTAACTTTGCGGCTGATTCACACAAAGTTACTTACTGTTAATTATTTAACTTGCAAACAAGTCTAAATAATTAACAATAGTTGTAAAATATATTTTATTCACACACAAATAAAATGATACATATATTATAAATAATTAGTAATAAATAAAACACAATTTTTAAATTATATTACTATATTACAATATATGTGGGTCAGGGAGGGGAGGAGAGCCAAATAAAAAAAATTTCGATCTCGAACACGCAATAACAATAATTAATTCGCCGCGTCCCGTATATAAAGAAAACTAAATTATTTAAAATTTTCTTTAAAAGGGAGGAGGGGTGGGGCAACTACCTCTCCCGAAAGAATCTATTTCAAACACTCTCACACCGAATATAAAATAGATCCCGCGCGGGAACGAATTTATTTTATTAGAATTAAATAAAATAATTCGCCGCAGTGGTTTCTCTCGGCGAAACCAGCTGCGAAGACTTTATACACGCGAAGGGGCTAGGCGATCGCGCTATCTCTCTCACTCCCACATCTATAGCCCGCCTAGCACCTACTCCGATTCCCCGCGACTAGGGATTCTCTCTCTCACTCCCACTCGCGGGCGCAATCGGAGAGAGCCGATGGTGATCGGCTCTCGCGAAGTCTCTCCTTTGCGCTATTCGGGGGGGATTCTCGCTGCCCGCGATCCGCGGCCCAAGCTACTTTCTCCCTACTTTGCCGCTCCCATACAAGCTAAGCAAAGATCTCCCGGCAAGCTTGCGATCGAGAGAGACCGATCTCGGTGAGATCGGGCGCTTCCGGCTGAACACGGTCGCGCGCGAACTCTCTCCCGATATACCGGTGTACACCTCTCCTCGGATACCCGAGCAAGAGGGGGAGTACTCCGGTATAGAGACGCGTCTCACACGCCGTCTCTCGCGCGCTCTCTCACTCTAATTCGTACAACTCACTCTCTCTCTCTCTCTCTCTCTCTCTCTCTCTCTTTACCCGCTCCGTTTCGCCGCGACACTGCTCGCGCGCGAAAATATGGCCGACAAATATACACTTTAATTTAAATTCGGTGAGGACGAACCGAACGTCCTGTCACGGTCGCCATTTGTGACGTGGTATTCGCGAACTCGGTATAATTAATTAGTTTTAATAATTAATATTAACCGTTGGGCCGCGTTGCCCAATACCGCGCACACAATTATTTATTTTGTTTACCGAACTGCGGCTGTCGCCAGGAACGCGAGTTCGCTGGGACGATCGGTATGGAGGATTCGGGCAATCCTCCTTGCCTCGACACGATATAAAATTAAAGGATGTCGGCGGGAGCGGGGAGAACAATAAATATAAATACAATTAATTAAAATAAAAAATTAATAAAACATTTATTAAATTGATTTTATTAACAAATGGCCACTCAGGCCGTATGCCGCGACAAAGTTATTTCGCGCGGGCGGAAGTCCCGGGAAACCTGCCGGATCGAGATCCTCGCCTGCGACAGGTTTCACTCCCGGGAACCGCTGTTCAAGTACCGTTGTACTCGAACACACTCCCGTGGTACACACACACACAAGGGAGGGGGAGGGTCACGGTAATAAATTGTCACTTACCGGTGACGCTCCTCGGGGATGGCCCAGCCGATCCTCGGCGACTGGTCGACCTCCTTGACAAGGGGACGACCGGTGGTTGAGGTGGTGAAGGCGGCCCTTGCCGCGGCGAGCGAGTCGCGATCCGCGGTATCACTCGCGCACGACCCCGTCCTTTCGCGGTATCACTTTCGCACCGAGCTAAAGGCTCCGATGACTTACAATTCGCGAATTTAAGTACTCTATTCGACGTGAATAGATTGTGTGACGATTTCCGTCACAAACAATATTACTAAAATTTTCATTATCTAGTAAATTGCATTCATTATTTGAATGTTCGTTCAAAGTAATAATTGTTAACTTACTATGCCATTTGTAGGAATAAACATTTTGAAATTTTTTATTCCAGTTGTTATAATTACAAACACATTCACTATCCATTTCTGATTTATGCTGCAATTTGACGTGTGAAAAAAAAATGTTCTTTAGTTTTAGAACAATCGCAAAATGGGCATTTAAACATGACTATTTTTTATATTTACAAAGGTGGAACCAAATGGTAGAGATTTATATATCATAACGCTTATAAAAGTATCAGTTAAAAAGAACTTTATCTAATAATTTTACAAAATGACAAATTGTTATAAAAATTAAAAAATTTGTTATTTAGTATCTAATGTAACTTACGACTTAATCATCTAATAAATTATTATACTAATTTTCGTAATCACTTGTGTCATTGTCATCATTTTTCTTTAATTCCATTATTATATGTTCGGTGTAAGATAACTTCTCATCATATGGTGTTTGAAATTTATAAAGACATTTTTGCACAATGGACCAAATGTGTTTGCTTTCTATTGGATACAACAAGTTAAAAACGTGATAAGTTTTGAAACATACATCGATTGCTTGCAACACACTGTTAACCGTATAGAGTGTTTTATCCACACAAACGTAGGCATGATCGATATTTTTTAAGTCTTCGCCTACAATGATTATATAAGGTTGTAAAGATTGTTTATGATCTTGAGCAAAGGGGGTTCCAAAGCTATTCCTGCAACTTTATCGACACCATGTTGGTAATATAGGTGACATACAGTATCCCCGACGTGAGAGAGTAGCGCCACCTTACGGTGTCAGTTACAAACGATCGTAGATGACGCCAACAGTACTATTGATGCAGAATAATACGTTATTCTTCTTTCGATTAGATAATTTACAAGTAGTTTATTATTATCTTTTTATTTGATAATTTTCAAATACTATATTACCTTTCGATTAGGTAATTTTTAAATACTATATTATCTTTCGATTAGATAATTTTCAAAAAGCATATTACCTTTCGAGTAGGCAATTTTTAAATACTATATTATCTTTTGATTAGATAATTCAAAAGTAGTTTATTATTATGTTTTGATTTGATAATTTTCAAATAGTATATTACGTTCCGACTACGTAATTGTTAAATAATAGATTATCTTTCAATTATATAATTTACAAGTAGTATATTACCTTTCGAGTAGATAACTTTTAAATACTATATTACCTTTCGATTAGATAATTGACAAGTAGTTTATTATTATATTTCTATTAGATAATTTTATGATTGTTTCGGTTTTTTTCTTATTTCTTGATCTAAAATTTAAGTCATATTTTTAGCAACGATTTCTCAAAGTTTCAATAATTTGATGTCGATTATCTCTCTCCTTCCACTCCTCGGTACCAGTTCGTATTTAAAGTGCTTATTTCTGTGACTACTGTACATCTTTATTTTCTTCTCCTGATTGGCATCAACTTTATCATCTAAATGTATGAAAGAAGCAGAGTAAACATCCTTGGTTTCCTCTATGTACTCTTCATCGCTGCTTTTCAAAGGATACCAATAAGGAATATAGTTATTGCATTTGATCTCCTAGAATTAAGCAGAAAACCACCGCTACGTATTGGCTTAGGTGGCATAAGCCGATCAAGTGCTAAATCGCAAGAAACACAATATTGATAGCAGAAAAATAGCAGAGGAGAACGGAAAAAAAGGGAGGAAGAAGAACAAGAAAAAAAGACGGAGACGGAAGAACGAAAAAAGGAAATCCAAAAGGAGAAAATGACAAAAGAAAAGAAGGAAAAGGAACGACAGAAAGAAAAGAAGGAAGAGAAAAGGAGAGAAGAAAGGGAGGAGAAACGCAAAAACGAATAAGAGAAGGAAGATAGGAGAAAAGAAAAGGAGGAGAAACAGAAAAACGAAAAAGAGAAAGAAGATAAGAGAAAAGAGAGGGAGGAGAAAAATAGAAGAGATAAACAAGAATATAATAAAACCAGAGAAGATACGAGAAAAAGGAAAGGAATAGACGAAAAAAATAAGTGGGATAAAAGACCTCGTAATGGCAGTAGCAGAGTGGGAGAAAACTCCCATTACAGTCAAAGAAGGGATGATCAAGTGGACCGCCTGCAACGTAGAATCACAGAATTAGAGCACCATATTCGTTATGGGATTGCTGGTGAAATGAACAAAGTTCAAGTAACTGACCCAACCCCAGAGGCGCAAATTCTTAAATTAAAAGAAGTAAGTTTTTGATTGTTGATCAACATATTTTTTTATTTTAAAGGGAAAGTCTATATTTATTAATTAATTAATATTAATATAATACATTATGTGAAAAAAACAGAAAATAGATGCCTTTGTTTTTCAACAATCTAACTATACTGAAAATTAGACAATTATCATTGAATTTTTGACAAAAACTTCAAAATGTTAATTCTTTCCACCCTATTGAGATTACTTTCACATACTTGAGCAGAAATTTTACAAAAATGAAATGATATTTTAGCCTGAGATCCAGCATATAATGAGATTATTGCTAAACAATTACATCTTTTTTTATTTTTGTTATTACCAATTATTTCAGTGTCGTTAAGACAGGAAGGATAAATATGAACTATGGTATCCCGTGTTTTAATAACAGAAAAATAATTAAATAACATTATTGTATATTTATATGTAAATTTATTTTCCAGAAAATTCATTATTATCATAAAAATAACATGGATCTAAAAAAAAATAGGACATAGCAAATAATAGAATATATCAAATGGAGATGGAAAAGAGAACTTTGTTAGCCGTCAATCCACATGTAAGAAAATATTATATTTTACATTTGTACAGATCGTCGCCTTAGTGCAAGAAGGTTCCAATTCAAATTTTTCTTCAAAAAGGGTCCAATTCAAATTTTCGTTTCAAAAAGGTTCCAATTCAAATTTTTGTTTCAAAAAGGTTCCAATTCAAATGTTAATTTCAAAAAGGTTCCAATTCAAATGTTTATTTCAAAAAGGTTCCAATTCAAATGTTTATTTCAAAAAGGTTCCAATTCAAATGTTTCTTCAAGAAGGTTCCAATTAAATTGTCAACTTTGTTTCACTAAAAATCGTTACAGCACCTTAATCTCTAAAAATTTTTATCACCTAATACCTTTTCAATAACTCTCGGCATTTCTTATTAGAAAATTTTTATCTAAATATTTTCGCGGTTTCGTAAAATAATTGTTGCTGAAGAATTATATCGTCGTATTTAAGAAGACTAGCACGTTTACATTTAATAAAGCATTCAGATGGGCTGGTCTTCATAAATCACGACGATATAAAAAAATGAAAATAATTTTTACTTCCGTATGAAAATATTCTGTTTATTATTTAAATTTATTATTGTTAATAATATAAATAATAAAAAAATTCTCGTCTTAGACAAGAATGTAGATTAGACTGGAAAATATAATCTAATATTTAAAATGCAATTAATACATTATTCGTCGAATCGTTAATACTGTAACTGTATAGTTCGAATTTACGCCCACTTATACCAATAAATATATCTCCACTGCCTACACGATTAAAATAACTTTATTGGCTTCGTAACAAATACATATTCCCAATTGCTTATACGAATACGAATATCCATCCATAATATCCATCCATAAAACTACGACGTGCGTAGCGCGCTTTATCCACTATTCCACTAGTACTATTAATACACTGCGAGACTTTTTCTCTGTAAAAGACAGTGCATAGCGAACACTGTACCCGCGTCACTAAATTCATCGTTAAAACGCATCAAGGACACCTTACAAAATTTCTGCACCGAAAATACATGATTTTGCGTACTTTTCCGTGCAGAAATTTTCTAAGGTGTCCTTCATGTATTGGCCTGTAACTTTATAGATCGATAAATTATTGAATTACCTAGTGCTTCTGTATTTGGGATTTGCATAAAATAGCGCATTTTGTTAAATAATTGTAAGAATAAAGAGTTTTTGCTCCGTCGGAAACCAATCAGATGTACCACCTCCTTAAGCTGATAGAAATATAAATAAAATTCTCTTATACGTATTATAGCTTAAGCGATTTATGATTAATACAAACAAAATGTTTAATCAATACTATTATTAATTATATAAATATTGAATCATAATAAACCATGCCAAAAATATAATACAGTAATAATATTTTCAACTTTTTCTTCCATTATTTTTATTAAAGTTATTACATTTAATTTGCAAAATGTTTGTGCAAAACTGTAATTCAATCAAGAATCTCTTGTAGCACTGGGAGTGCTAGCAGTGCATTAGAATTTTCATATATTCCTTTAATTTCAAATATTCAAACTGTTGGTAAAAATCATATAAATTATTTTCATTTTTTTATATCGTCGTGATTTACGAAGACCAGCCCATCTGAATGCTTCATTAAATGTAAACGTGCTAGTTTTCTTAAATACGACGATATAATTCTTCAGCAAAAATTATTTTACGAAACCGCGAAAATATTTAGATAAAAATTTTCTAATAAGAAATGCCGAGAGTTATTGAAAAGGTATTAGGTGATAAAAATTTTTAGAGATTAAGGTGCTGTCACGATTTTTAGTGAAACAAAGTTGACAATTTAATTGGAACCTTCTTGAAGAAACATTTGAATTGGAACCTTTTTGAAATAAACATTTGAATTGGAACCTTTTTGAAATAAACATTTGCATTGGAACCTTTTTGAAATAAACATTTGAATTGGAACCTTTTTGAAACAAAAATTTGAATTGGAACCTTTTTGAAACGAAAATTTGAATTGGAACCTTTTTGAAACGAAAATTTGAATTGGAACCTTTTTGAAACGAAAATTTGAATTGGACCCTTTTTGAAGAAAAATTTGAATTGGAACCTTCTTGCACTAAGGCGACGAGATACACTATAGAATGTACCAACTATTATTGCCAAATTCTGGTCAGGGGAAAGTGAATCGCCCAATTTTGCTGAAAGTGTAATATGTTTTTGTAGTATAAAAATTAAAGTAGCCTAAATTTTAATCCATTAGATTAATTAAAGCCAAGGTAATAATCAATAGTACACTACCATATCATTCGTTCTCTACTTGACTAACTTGACCAGGATTTTGCTATAATGACTGGAATAATCCATATAGTATATATATATATATATTGTGATCTTATAATGCAATAATTATTAACATTTATAAATATATATTATTTTCTTTACAGCAACGTCCAGGTTAATATTAT
This sequence comes from Theocolax elegans, assembly GCA_026168455.1. NCBI lineage: Eukaryota > Metazoa > Arthropoda > Insecta > Hymenoptera > Cerocephalidae > Theocolax > Theocolax elegans. Next base: position 16,551,742 of record CM047427.1, on the reverse strand, counting down.
ACGCCTCCAAATCCACACATGTATTAAATTTATAACTAAGTAACTAAGTGTAAAAAAATTTAGTCGAAGAAAAAGAATCTATCTCTAATCTAGAAGAAGTCTGGCTATAGCCAAAGCACAGCTCTCGTGTCAGGAAAATAATAAAAAACATAATCATCATTATTTAAACTTAATTATATTTTCATTCAATTTTATAAATACAATTAGAAATAAATTTTATCTGTACTAATATATATGTACATATTGCAAAAATGTTAATTATTGCGGTACAGTTTAATGAACGTTAATAATTCACGGTAATAACACATCAATTCACACTTTGTGTGTGTAAAAAATCACATAAAATTCTTATTAGATTCGAATAAATAAAGCCTGACCAAGCTTCTTTTACATTTTATGATTTCGTTCCCAAAAAGTCAACTGTACATTGAAAATTGCCTCAAAACATTGATAACATCGTTTTTATCTAGATTTGGGCCACAAGTGCCTTTGTCATATCAATCAATTTTAGACCCAAATTAACAAGGAAAAATAAATTACATTGTGTAAATATAATAGTACATGCAAATCCGGTTGATCCATTAACCTTTTAAGTATCAAAATAGTGATTTCCAAAAATACATTCGAGTTACAAATTTTTTACTTATAAAAAGTTGTATAAATACTATAAAATTAAATTAAACTTACCCTTTTTAATTATTTCTGCATAATCAATATTATGTAGAAGATGCTATTTATTTTGAACACATTGCAAAATTTTGTATAACTACAACCGCATAACGAACCTTTACCCAGAATATTATCTGTACAAATTTTCAGATCACAATATAAATTTTCTTCGAAATGGCATTTGATTGAAATTTACTCTTTGCGTGGGCAGTAGATGTTGATTTTCATTCGAGTGCCATTTTTTTATTTCTTCATATTTCTTCATAAAAATTTGTGTAGTAATAGATACTACTGAAATGTAGGGCAACTATGTCTTCATATTATCCCAATCGCTTTATATTTTTTTACGAATTATTTTTTATACAAGAAATCGAGATGCAGCGTCGTAACAACCCGTGCCGCAATCTAGCGGTGGAGGAGGTTGTAAAAATGATAATAAAGCTTTTTTATTTTTTGAAAAAATTCGTAAAATGAAGACATAGTTGCCCTTCCTTACGAAATCAGCTACCTGTCTACAAATTTTCAGATCAAAATATAAATTCACTTCGAAATGGCATTTGATTGAAATTTACTCTTTGCGTGGACAGCAGATGTTAATTTTCATTCAAATGCCATTTTTCTATTTCTTCATATTTCTTCATAAAAATTTGTGTAGTAATAGATACTACTGAAATGTAGGGCAACTATTTCTTCCTATTATCCCAATCGCTTTATATTTTTTTACGAGTTACTTTTAGTACACGAAATCAAGCTGCAGCGTCGTGACAACCCGTGCCGCCATCTAGCGGTGGAGGAGGTTGTAAAAATGATTAATAAAACTTTTTTTATTTGTTCATGTTCATTCGAGTGCCATTTTTTTATTTCTTCATATTTCTTCATAAAAATTTGTGTAGTAATAGATACTACTGAAATGTAGGGTAACTATTTCTTCCTATTATCCCAATCGCTTTATATTTTTTTACGAGTTACTTTTAGTACACGAAATCAAGCTGCAGCGTCGTGACAACCCGTGCCGCCATCTAGCGGTGGAGGAGGTTGTAAAAATGATAATAAAACTTTTTTATTTTTTGAAGAAATTCGTAAAATGAAGACGTAGTTACCCTTCCTTACGAAATCAGCTACCTGTGTACAAATTTTCAGATCAATAAATAAATTCACTTCGAAATGGCATTTGATTGAAATTTACTCTTTGCGTGGACAGCAGATGTTAATTTTCATTCAAATGCCATTTTTCTATTTCTTCATATTTCTTCATAAAAATTTGTGTAGTAATAGATACTACTGAAATGTAGGGCAACTATTTCTTCCTATTATCCCAATCGCTTTATACCCTTCCTTACGAAATCAGCTACCTGTGTACAAATTTTCAGATCAATAAATAAATTTACTTCGAAATGGCATTAGATTGAAATTTACTCTTTGCGTGGACAGTAGATGTTCATGTTCATTCGAGTGCCATTTTTTTATTTCTTCATATTTCTTCATAAAAATTTGTGTAGTAATAGATACTACTGAAATGTAGGGTAACTATTTCTTCCTATTATCCCAATCGCTTTATATTTTTTTACGAGTTACTTTTAGTACACGAAATCGAGCTGCAGCGCCGTGACAACCCGTGCCGCAATTTAGCGGTGGAGGAGGTTGTAAAAATGATAATAAAACTTTTTTATTTTTTGGATAAATTCGTTATTTATTTACGATCACTTTGTTATCAGTCAACGGACTGTTGACTCTGTCGGTAAAAATTGGCTTTGGAACCCCCTTAAGAATGACGCATTTTTAGGAACTGGAGGTACGTACCACGTTGTTGACACATCGTTCGGAAACCTTTCAACTATGAGCTTAGATATATGCTCTGCTGCCTTGTTTGTCAACTTCCTGTAAAACATTGAAAAATACGAGCTTAGTAACGTTCATAAAAAAGTTATACCGAGCAAATCCATATAATTTTAATAATTTATGTCTCATTTACAATTATAATTTATTTCAAAAAGCTTATTACTTTTTTATATTCAAATATTACAGTTTTTTAATTATATATTTATTGTTAGATACTTTGCTTCAACAAAAAAATTTAATGTATTTCTTTTCAAATTAATAACCTTATACATTCAATAAACATGTATTCTTTACGTTTTTAATTCTTTTAATTAAATTATTTACGTAATTTAAAGACAAAACTTTTTTCATTTGAAACGATATTTATTTCTTTTAAATGAATACTTCATCAATTTTGATAATTTTGTTTAGTTAATTATAACAAATTTTCATTTTTGAAACAAATTTTTTTTTGTTTATATAATTTAATATTCCTTGGTTCTTGTAAAACCACTTAATTACATTCAATTAATGACAGTTAGAAACATTTTTTTCTTAATAAAATGAAGTCATTAAATTTAAAGTAATATTTTGTTTATTACAAATAAAATTCGTTTCTGCGAATTAATGTATAATTAATATTGAAATATTTTGTTATTTAATAATCTAAGAAATGTTTATTATTGTAAAAAGCATTCCTTCTTTTAATTAATTTGATTTTCGTTACTTTTAAAAAAAAGCATATACTTTTCAATAATCAGTCATCAGATATTCTTATTTTCGTAATAAATACTTTCATCTTCCATTTAGATTGATATTTATTAGCTTTTAAAAAATCATTTATTTGTTTATAATTATTTATCGTATTTAAACATTTTGCTTTATCAAAACCAAATTACCTAATACATTTAAATAAATATAATATATGCTTTATGTTATGTAATTTTTTAATTTATTTAATTTAAGTATATTAAATTGCGTTATCAAATTTTATCACGATTACTTTTTCTTATAGTCAAGTAAAATTAAATTTTATTGAAGAATTAATAATAAAATGATTAAATTTCAATCCTTACATTTCTGTAAACCTATCGGCGGTCCATATTATTAACTAGCATAATTCTTTTCTTTGGTGATCACTAAATTCATTGTTTTCAGCGTAGCTACTAATAAGTAAATCTCCCATGGTGCAATCAAGAAAGATATCGAGACTCATAATATTTTCCAAATCAAGGTGTTTTTTTTTCTTAGTAAACATCACTTATTTTCAATGATCCTGCGGGATTCTGTAGTGTATAAGAAATTTCATCTATTTTCTAAATAATAACGATACATATGTTATATTTCAGAAGCTAAATATTACTTAGTTTATTATGAATTCTCATGCTCATCTGCTCAAAGTGCGTAATTAAAATTAAGCTACCTTGCATCACTTAACCATTTTATCTAAATATGGATTTGAAGTTTAAATAGGTCGAAAATCAAATTTTTACTATTCAAATAGAGAAAATATGACTGAAAATGTAAATGTTAATATATCCTTATGAACAAAATATAAAGTAAGCATTTCAAGGAAAAGGATATAAAAAAAGTGAAATACTCGTATTTTCGTCATTATATTTTGAATATCTGAGACAGGTGTCATCGTAAATGCTTTATATACTAATAACTTAAACTTATCATAACTCAAAAAGAGTATCCTATGATTATTTTTATTCAATATTAAGTGTGAAAATGGGTCGAAAGTAATTAAATTCTCCATTTTTCTACACTATATTTTTGATTATCTCAAAAAAGCATCTTTTAAAATGTTTTGAATTGATGAGGTAATAGTACATTACGATACGAGTGCGCAAAGTAGGTTGTTCCCGCACGAGCGAAGCGAGTGCGAGATAACCTACGAGCGCACGAGTATCGTATACTATTTTTCCTACTGAGTGCGCAAAGTTCGACACATTTGAGCAGAACCGCGTGAGCGGAGGGAAAGTTGGGGGGGCGGGGGGGTTCGGGGAGCGGAGCCCCCCGCTTAAAAAAAATGAAAAACCGTTAATTTAACATTTAAATTTAAATTTTGTTGATATTTCGTTTAAATACACTAATAAAACGGACTCTGCAAATGATTTCGTATTTCTTGTACTACGCCACTTTTTGAACTCATTGTAAACTTTTGTATATTTTTGTTTAGAAATATTTGGCAACGTATTCAAAGCTATTTCTTTTGCTGCTTCAAGCTATTCCGGTGGCACATCATCGAACACATCGTCACTATCACTATGTCGACCCCACTTACTGATGTCATCCTTATTCAGAACATATAAATACGTATATATAGAGCCGCAAGTGAGACGTCAAAATTAAGATTGAAACTTTTAACATAATTATAAGATGTTGCTAAGTAACAAGACGTAAACAAATCGGTGTTCGAGTTACGTGCCCATATTCATACATATTGTATTGCGCCCAACTTCTTATACTTTCCTACGTGTTCAACCACTTTTCCGCACGCTTAACTACTTTCCCGCACGCTCAACTACTTTCCCGCACGCTCAATTATAGAAATTATAGCGTGTGGGAAAGTGGAACTTTGCGCACGCAAATGAGTGCGCATACTCGAACTTTGCGCACGATAGTAGGAAAAATTCTTGTAATAAAATATGCAATACCGAAATTCTTCTATTTACGATTTTTTAAATTCACAAAAAGGTATCTTTTTATATGCATAAATTGATTAGATAAGCAGCGCATTGTAACGCATAATAAAGGTGTCCAATCATTATTTTAATCCTGAAAAAATATTAATGGTACTCCCCTGGGGTAACGTGAGAAGAGACTTTTGAAATTTTCGATTTTTCGGCCCACTTTATCTGCGCGAAGCACCCTTAATACTCCAGATAAATATAATGATTGGGTACCCTTCTTACGTAACATTACCTTATTAATTTAAAGTATGTGAAAACACTTCTTGTTTTATAATAAGTGCAACTAATCAGTATAAAGCATTGAACCATTACCCCCTGAAACCACCCTGATAAAAAATTGCAGATTCTGGAGGTAAAATTATAGTCAAATAGAGCATTTAAAAAGACGCTTTTTTTAGATATTTAAAAAAATAATGCAGAAAAAACGAGAATTACGCTTTTTATATTATTTCTTTGAATTGCCTCCCCTATTTTTTTCACAAAGGTATGTCTATAGCGAGCGTTTATTTTGATTTGGAAGAATTTGGTAAATTTGTTGCGGTGCAACGATTCAAACTTCACAACTATATATACAATTATAAATCTTTATTTTGAAATTATAAAATAGTATTTATGGATTTTACATACCACAAGACGCCATTGATGGTTCCTTTGGTATCGACTTTAAATTATCTTCAGATGAATTAATTACAACGTTAGACTGCATCTGCTTTTTTGAACTAGTTATATGCAGTTTCTTTTGTAATCTAGAATTTTGCATATCTATATCAGGAAAAGAGTTTTGAGACTTTTATGTGGTATGAATTTCATAAATATCGGGTGAAGGTATGCAGAATAACTCTGCTTTTGATATTTCTTCATATTCTCTAGGCTCCTCCATTTCCATTATTTGTTTTATTTCATTGCTTTCCTAAATTATGAATAATTTGAAATATAAAGTATTAAAAATACAATTAAATTTTTATGCAAAGATGAAAAATACAAAAACTACTTAGAAGAAGAGTGTATAATCTCCATATAACGAATCTTATCCAAACTTTAGGATATGGTTTGTAATATAAAAATATGAAAAAAGCTAAGTTATTCCACTCCTATATCCACTTTCACGAAACTTTGACGACATTTAACAATAATTTCAATAAGAATTACTTCCACTTCAATCGCTTATAACTCGGAAACAATAAAAAATAGATACGCAAACTTAAAACCAGCAGAAAACTGAAATTAAATATACATGATATAAAAAAAAAGCTCAAGTCGATTGATTTGGCTCAAAGTTACGGACAAAGTAAGAAATAAAAGAAATTTTTACCATAAAATTAATAAATTTTTATTGTTAGATTTTTGCCAACATTTCTACTATTTCTTATTTTCTCCATACTTTTGCCAAATTGACCGATTCCAGTTTTTTTTTATATCGTATCTATTTAATCTCAACTTTCTGTTGGATTCAAATTTGTATACCTATTTTCTATTGTTTCCGAGTTATAAGCGATTAAAGTTTTAGTAATTCTCATTGAAATTATTGTTAAATGTTATATAACTTTCATGAAAGTGGCCATTAGACAGCAAAAACTTAGCTTTCTTCATATTTTTATATTACAAACCATATCTGAAAGTTTAAATAACATCCGTTATTCGAAGATCATACACTATCCTACTTAGTAAATTTAGTACCTTTGACATAAATTTTTATAACATCTATACAAATTTCTTATAAATGTTGCACATTAGTAAATTTGTCTATTTTCTTCATTTTTATTAAGAGTAGTATACACTACCACTCAAAAGTTTAAGTTCACCAAAAAAAAATCGATTCAACTTCAAAGTTTCATATCTCTGGTACAAATAATGCTACAGAAACCTGCGGGGCGCATTCGAAAGCTAACTTGAATAGCTTTCGACTGGTCTGTGGCTGAAGTAAAAAATAATTTTTTTTTATAAATAAAAATTTGAATCGAAAAAATTAAGATGTTAGTTCATTTTGCAATCGCCTGCACTTTTGAGGAAACTATTTAAATTAATATCTAATGCAATCAAAATTAAAGCTTTTCTCAAGAGCTTTTCAACCGTTTTTTTATTTTTATCCTAGCATCATTTTTAAGAAAGTTATGAAGGTTTTTCCTCCAACAAGTGTTTTTCATGCTTCTGGAAGTAATCGATCTCAATGTTTTCGATTTAAATTTTTGCTTATAAAAATAATAAAACAAATATTTTTTTATTTTATCTACATACAATCATAAGCTCTTAAAATTAGCTTTCGAATGAGCCCACAGGTTTCTGTAGCGTTATTTGGACCGGAAATATTAAACTTTGAAGTTGGTCGATTTTTACTGGGTGAACTTAAATTTTTTAGCGGTATTCTAAATAAAAATGTATGTACATAAAAATACAATGCTTGAAAGTTTAATCTCACCAAAGTATAATTATTTTGTTCCTTTTATAAATAATGTTTTTTTCATTGATAAATAATATCATTGTAATTAAAATAACCTTAAATGTGGTATTTTTTATGTACAGACATTTTATTTAGACTACCGCTAAAAAAATTTAAGTTTTATTTTTATCCTAGCATCATTTTTAAGAAAGTTATGAAGGTTTTTCCTCCAACAAGTGTTTTTCATGCTTCTGGAAGTAATTCGATCTCAATGTTTTCGATTGAAATTTTTGCTTATAAAAATAATAAAACAATATTTTTTATTTATCTACATACCAATCATAAGCTCTTAAAATTAGCTTTCGAATGAGCCCCACAGGTTTCTGTAGCGTTATTTGGACCGGAAATATTAAACTTTGAAGTTGAGTCGATTTTTACTTGGGTGAACTTAAATTTTTTAGCGGTAGTCTAAATAAAAATGTATGTACATAAAAAATACAATGCTTGAAAGTTTAATCTCACCAAAGTATAATTATTTTGTTCCTTTTATAAATAATGTTTTTTTCATTGATAAATAAATATCATTGTTAATTAAAATAACATTAAATGTGTATTTTTTATGTACATACATTTTTATTTAGACTACCGCTAAAAAATTTAAGTTCACCCAAGTAAAAATCGACTCAACTTCAAAGTTTAATATCTCCGGTCCAAATAACCATAAATACGTGAGATACAGCATTTTTCATGCAACAATGTCTTCAAAGTCAGTGAATATTCCTGCTTCAAAACGCCTTCACCGATCGCTATCAAATTTTTACCAGTTATTTGTGATATAATTGCCCATTTACTAAACGATCAATTTTTAAAATTTTATCTATACCATTTTTAGCAAAAAATAAAAAGATTTAAAAAATTTGTTTGTATTCAAACATCCGCCATTTTGTTAACAAATTTTAAATTGACAAAATGATCGATCAGCAAATGGGGTAAATAGTTTTCTAAAAAATGCGACGAAAATTTTTTAATTCAAATGATCCAGCAATCAGCAGCAGTGTTCATCGCAAAATGGCTTTTTTTACCCCATGTACAATTGAACAGCCAAAAGATGAATTTCAAAATAAATAAATTTATAGTAGGGTAAATACGGGTAGCTTTATTACACCTGTGACGTATACGGAAGGGTTGGAGAATTATAATATTGCCGTATCCCTCACAGGTAACGAGAGAGAGAACAGATAGGGATATTAGGATATTGAGGGAGATAGAAAATCGGGGAAGAAGTTTGGCGTGACTCGGAAAAACGGATCATCGCCATTCTGATTCTACCTACCGAAAAGTAGAGTATTGCTTCAGTATTCTGATTCTATCGATCGCAAAATAGCAGTATTGTTTTTTTGTTCTGATTCTATCGATCGTAAAGAGTGTTTCTATATCTACTGATCATATTTACCGAGGAGTTATTTGTTGTACACGGAGAGAAATAATTAGTAAATATTACAAAGCAGTTTGGTAAAAATTCCTAAACTCTCAAGTAATGTGGTAACAAACTGCGAATCTCGTAATTTTTACTAGACTAAATTGTAATTTTAATTTTTTTTTTAACATCAGAAAAAAAATTTTATTTCTCCCATATTATTTATTTTTGAGTTTATGTATATTATTCGAGTGTTATGGATATTTTAAATATTTAAATGAAATTTAATTAGTGAAAAAAATTCTGGATGTCATCGGGATCGAACCTGCGAAGTTTGGGTTGAGAATCCAAGTCCTTACCATTGCGCCACCGCGTCACTTGCATGTGTTTCATCGAATCGTCCTTTTAAAGTAAACAAACGAACGACGCGATTCCAATAAAAATTTTAACCTAAAGATCGCAACTTTATCGCTTCTTTTCGGTATCTCGTGCTGTACTGTTGTTTATAGAATTTCGTAAACAGTATAGGAAAAAATCAGAGTTAATAAAATTTACAAGCTTAATTGTAAAATTTAGTACGTTAACTCCACAAATTTTACTATATTTAGAGTAAATTTTACTACATTTACTGTAAATTTTACTTAGCAGTTTGGTAATTTTTTTGGTTTTTTCGGTCTGTGACCACATTACTTGGGAGTTTAGGAATTTTTACTAAACTGCTTTGTAATATTTACTAAATATTTCTCTCCGTGTATATAAAAAGGATTAAGGAGTATATATAGATTTTTTTCCACATAAATAAGGAGGAATAATTATTTGAAATTTATACAGTGTAATGGTAAGTGATGTACTCACTTAACATTACACGAATCAGGTAGGTAGAGTCGAATGCTATAAATAGATATAGACATAGCCGACGGCGCGAACGACTGATACCCGCGCAAGGAGAGAAGGAATTGGGGGGAGAGTCGCGCGCGCACGACAACTCGATAGAGAGACAAGATCGCGACGACACGTGAGACGAATCATCCCGGTTTAACGGTATTTTGGAGATACGTAATTTTTCCGTGGAGTTCTGTCGTTGTTTTGCTCGTTCGTCATACCGAGTGTGACTTTTGTTTTAAGGTGTATTCTGGTGCAGTGGTGTTATACACGCACACGAAAGAAAGTGATCGGTGGTCGAGATATTCTCCCACCGACATTTTTCCCTTTTGAACGGCAAAATGACGATAGGAGAGAGGAGTTGTTCTTTTCCGGTATTCGAGGTCCGAGGAAGATAAATAAAAGTAAGTGGTACCACTTCCGCGCGAATAATTATTATCCGTTTTATTGAATGCGATCGTACGAATAATATTAAGTTAGTTAGTTCGCGTACTCCTTTCCCCTCTCGCGTTGAGTCGGTGTTTTCGACTCAATCTCCGTGCGTTTTGACCTCGACCATACTGATAAATGTTATTGTTTTCAATCATTTGTTTTTACTAAATAAATCTATTAATTGTTAATTTAGTTCAACCCGTGTTGATTTATATTTTTTTCCAACCGGCGTATTATAATTTCATTCCTCCGTTTCCCTTCGAGTCGTATTGCAAGATACGAATTCCCGCGGACTCACTTTTAATTTTCTTTCCGCGGTCCATTTTAGGAAAGAATATCATCATTTTTACCTGATGTTGTTGGAAATCGTAATTCGATTTCCATACAACTTTAACGGCAAGTGTGCGGACAGGTAACCGCAGCCGCTGCGCGGGAAGATTTTGTAAACAACATATATATAGATATATATTATATCGAGTCATTAAGTGTGCAATATCTAGTCGGCGAAATGATACAGGTTCATTCGCCACGAACTAAAGATACGTAAGACGGACGACTCGGTAAGTTTTCCCCGGGCAAGCACACCGTTACAACAGATATATATATATATATATAAATCTTCACCAGGAATAATATACGATAGTATTATTATTATTATATTGGATATATTTTATTGATTTATTTACATCGAATTGGTGAGTTATTTTAATTATTAAAATAATAATTGATTTATCAGTGGGGACAATAAGGATAAACTCAGTGTGCGTTTTTTCTTATTAAATTAAATTATTTATTTGATTAATTATAAAATAACGTTCTCTCTCTCGTGGTTAGTGGTGCCACGGGATCTATTATTAGATCCCGTAATAAAATTATATATATGTAAATTTTGCTAAGGGTGTTAATATTCGTTACGCGGTTTAATAGGTATCCGGACTTATTATTTTATTCAACGGAACTTCCTCTGGATGAGTCCACCGGGTGATCAGGACGAATAAATTAATATTATTGTTTTTTTTTCTTTTCGATGATGTTTGGGATCCGGATAATTTTGTTTAAATAATATTTTCGTTATTTGAATTAAAAACCAGCATCACAGCCTTTACGAATAATACAAGCGTATAGATATCCGAAAAGAATATACCTTAAGTACCCAAATATATAGATATATATATATATATATGTGTGTGTATTCGGTGAGGAACGAAGGTCCGCCTTGAACGTGTATAGCGGTGTCAAATTGCCGGATAATGTCCTGCTAGACCTGCGGGCGTCGACGTTAGATGTGTATGCTGTTGGAGCCCGATGATTTCGATTCCCGATGCGTCACGATTCCCGAATAGAAGATCTCTCTTGATTTTAGATGCGTATTGTTTTAAAGTTCGAGTAGCAGTGCCACGCCCTCGGATAAAAATCAAAAAGTTGACGAGCAGAGCTTCGCCTTATGAAAACTTTAGATGAAGAATTAGGAGTGCCTGTGTCTGTTCTGGGTCCTCTTTATATACCCTAAAAATCTATGCATCTGTCCTTGTCTTACAATTCGCCTTGTCTTACACTTTGCCTTATATGGAAATTGCGTAAGTAGTTCTCGATTTTTCTGTGCATGCACCCGATTGGACCGTTAGATGTGCGTGATTAAAAATTATCAAATCCCATGCATTTTCTGTATCGCTTCGTAGTTAATTCGGAGAATTTGCTGTCCCCCTTTTATTACTGCGACATTATCCAAAGAACGGCTTAATTTATTACTTCCTTCTAATGCTCGAATTTTCTAGTCGATGTTTCCCATTGCCGGTTCTTCTCCGAGCATTGATTTTATAGTGCAGTACAAAAAAAAACTCTTGCGCAACCCTTCGTTTCGATCTCACTATCGGCGATCTCGCATATATGCGTATTGGCTTCGAATAATATCTTTAACTCTACTTATCAGTCTCTTTTTCGTTTGAAACACTCGTAAACTAATCTGTCCCTTAGCTCTATAAATTATATTTTATATTACTGCATTTACTTAGAATTATTCTTTATCAACCTTATTTCGTTTTTCTTCTACGCCGTAATTTTATTCTAAACTACGCAGTACTTTTGTACGAAAAATAATAATATAATTTTCGTCGGGACGCGACAACTCCCCCCTTTTTAAAAACGACGCCCTCGTCGTTAAACAATATTATTATTATATTATTATTTCTCTTGACATAAGATATCATACTTAATTTTAAATTATAAACATTATTTCGATTAATTTTTCTTTATTTCTTATGGTGAGCTTTATAAACCATATTTCAATTATTTCTTTCGTAGTTCAACTTCGCTTATTATTATTTTTCCTTACATCTATTACATTATTTCGAACCGTTTAACAGTATTGATATAGTTCACCTATAAAAATAGAAACTAAAAATAAAAAGGGTTTTATTATTACAATTTTTATTCTAGATATTCCGAAAAATTGTATAATTATTATTAAATGTGTTTTCTGTATATAAAGAATTTATTCTTCTTTTGTTTTTACTCCTAATTTTTAGTATTCATCAAGTCATGTTAAAAATATATGTTATTTGTATTTTTTTTTTCTCGTATCCATTTTTTTACAAAAGCTACAATTTTCTTTGATAATATTTGAATGCTTACGTATTTTTCTGAAATACTAATTAAGAGTTATCCATTAGTATACATATTTTTTGCTTAGTCTATTAATAATTGCAGCGTAATGAACTGTTATAGCGAGATGGAAAAAGGAAAAGAGAGAAAAAAAAATTTATTTTTACGCAATACAGACCTCCTCGCTTCAATGTAGACCTGCTTAGTAATCTTTCCTTAACGTAAGGTTAGTAGGAGCGAAGAAATATTTAATTTCTTCGCTCCCCCTCTCCCCCTCTGAATCGTAACAAAAACGTTGAATATAGCTATTCAAGGCTTTCGTTATGAGTTTTTTTTTCTTTTTTCGGCTATTATAAACAAAGAATCACTTTGACTTATTTATTACTCTCAAGTACCTCTCCTAGTTCTGTCAATAATAAACGTTTTCGTTGGTCGCTTAAATTTTTCCAAGTAATCTTTTATACCCTAGTAAATTATTTTCCCTTAGTGCGATAAGGTTTCATTTAAATACGGGTGGCTCCTTGCATTTTTTCGTCAGTATTCGTCAGGCAGTGATTCTATCCGTTTCTCCAAGGTGTCTCGTCCCTATTTTTTTACTAGGTAAGTGTTTTTATTGTTATTATTATCATCTCTTTTTATAGCATATTATTATTTTTTTTATTTTTTTTTTACTTGTTATAAGAAGAAAAAAAGAAAATAGTGTATCTCTTATATAAGAGAATATTTATCTCCTTTTTTTTCCTTCTACGTATTTTATTTATTTTTTTTTTTTAAAAAAATTTTTGCTTTTGTCGTTAAGGTTTTATTATATATTTTTTTGCATGTATGTTTTTATATTTATTTCCCTAATGCTAAGTATGTATTTTTTTTCTATGTTTTCAGGATGGAGTTTGAAAAAGCACGTTTGCTAATGCAGTGGGCTTTACGTCGACGGGATGATCGGGAATTTAGTCCCGATTTATTTGAAGCCCGGAGCTGGTTTCTAGCCGCTGCCCAGAAGTTGAATGCGTTGTGTATAAATGAAGGAGTCCCACTGGATGTGGACACCCTTCTGCTCTTATTAAATTTATCCTTACGGGAACTTGCGGCCATAGCGGAGTTGCCCGCGAGCTCCGAAGCTTCAGATTCCTTATTGTCGTCCGAGGAGGAAATGGGTGAGGAGGAGTTGGAGGCGATGGAGGAGGAGGAGGAGGAGGAGGAGGAGGTGAGGGAGGAAGATTTGGTGGCACTGGAGGAAGATCTTTCGCCGAGATCTCCCTCGCCAGAGCAGGTGCCTGACGTTCCGGCCTCATTTTACTGGCCGTCCGACCGGGGAGGATCTCCCTGCTATTCACCAGTGCCGCGTATAATTGATATAATAGATATATCATCCGAGGATGAACTGTGATAAGATGATCGGATTTGTACTGTTTTTGTTTTTCTTTTATTGTTACTAAAAAAATTTAATAGGTAATAAACTTGTTTGTAAAGTTCATAATAGATATTAAGAGAGAGAGAGAGAAAGAGAGAGAGAGAGAGAGAGGGAGAGAGAGAGATTTGATTTGATTTGATTTATTTATTGGGTATTGAGGGGTAAGACCCCGTATACACTTTAGAATGACTGCGCACATTAATGATAACAATAATAAAATCATACAACAATAAATATAAAAATAAAAATAAGAATATAAATATGAATGTAAATAAAAATATATACAAAAATAAAATATAACAATAAAATAAATAACGGTAGTAAAAATAACAATAAAAACGTAACAAAAATAAAAATACGCAGCGCCAAAAAGAAAAACAGAGTAATCAAATTATGAAGTCGTAATTACGAGAATAATCAAATTATGATAATAACAGAATAATCAACTTATATTATAAAACGCAATGGTACTGTACACGCAATAAATTAATACTTCACAAATTGATACAAAAAAAAAAACGCAACTAAATAATAAATTAACAATAAATAGTTAAGAGTTAAACCTCCGGCAGGGAAGGGCAGCTTAACCCCTCACGCCTAACCCTCCCCTCCCAAGCCTGTCGGTCGAGCTCAGAAAGGTATAATGATAAGGATGATTTAAATGAGCTGAAGAGGAGAGGGTCGAAATTGGTGAACGGAAGGTGATTGATGAGGCGAGAGGCAGTGATGATAAAGGAGTTGTTTAGGGCTTCCGTTCTAGGGGGAGGATAAAAAAGGGACGAAGGTGGGAGACGTGAGGAAGAGCGGGAAGGAAAGGAAGCGTCTCGAATGGTGAAATGGCGAGCTATGTAAGAGGGGGAATTATGAGAGATGATGTTATAAGCGGAAGTGGCAATGAAGTAGGATCGCCTAAGCTCGACCGACAGCCACCCCAGTTTAAGACGGTAAGGCGTAACATGCTCCCGCCACGGAATCCCTCCCCAAACAAAACGGACACACGCATTTAGTAGCCTTTGCAGCTTTAAGTTTCTGGTAGCATCCAGGTCATGAAAAACCGCACATGCGTAATCAAAATGCGGGAAGATTAAAGCCTCGACCAGCCTCTTCCTGTTTCGACGTGAGAGCGCTCGCTTAAAAAATCTTAAGGAGTGAAGAACTCCGTGAACCCTTTGTGACACTGACGCGACCTGGCGAGACCAATCCAGGGTAGGCGAAATCCAAACGCCTAAAGACTTGACTTCCGTCTCATAATCAAGAAAGCTATTCCCTATTGTAACCCTCGGGGCAGTGTCCAAGCCAATGCGCGAAATATAAGCCTGACTACCCAAGATCATCACCTTCGTTTTCCCCACATTTAAATTCAGTCCATTCGACCTCGCCCAGTCGTTAACCGCATTTGCATCCTCCGAAATTCTCTGTACACCCTGATCGAGTTCGGTTGGGTAAAACGAGTGATAGATCTGGGTGTCATCTGCGAAGATCATGTAGTCTGAATGACTTAAAACACGTGGAAGATCATTTATAAAAATTGAGAATAACAATGGACCCAGGACACTGCCCTGAGGAACCCCCCTAGACGTGTCGAGCCAGGCCGAGGTCCTCCCCAGCTCATCCACTACCGCTTGGGAGCGACCTACCAGATAGTGGTAGAACCAGGTGATAACCGTATCCGAGCACCCCAGGGAGCGTAACTTGAGAATCAGCAAGTCATGCGGTACCGAATCAAAGGCTTTTGAAAAGTCGAACAAAACAAGAATGGTGATCTTACGCTTGTCTATGGCCCTCCTAATATCATCCAGGACCCCGATTAAAGCCGTCTGAGTACTATGCCCCCGGCGGAAGCCTGCTTGTCTCTCAATAATTAAATTATTGCAGTTAAGGTACTCTGTAAATTGCTCGTGAACTATCTTTTCAAGGATTTTAGAGACTTCACAGAGCTTTGCGATGGGCCTAGTGTCAGACGGCGAGATTACTTTGCTCGACTTTGCTAACGGGAAAAGAAGAGACCTAGACCAGGGCTTAGGGAAGATTCCGGTAGAGAGGGATAAATTAAATAGGTCGGCCAAACAAGGCGCCAATTGTGTAGCTAAAAGTTTCAGCATCGGAACCGAAATACCATCATGTCCTGTAGCCTTGGAGGTGGCCCTGGAAATAAAAGAAAGTACTTTCTGTGAGGTGATAGGGACGAAGTTGAATGAAATTGACGGATAGGACAAGGGCAGGATGTCTGGTGTCGAGATGAGGGACTGAAGTTGATCAAATGAGAAAGGAAGGGGTGAATAAGAAACAGATGCATAATGGATATTGAGCTGATCAAGTGAAAAAATGTTGAGAGGTGATTGAGATGATTTAGACGTGAGACCCATGTTCCTGAGCTCTTTCCACAAGCCAGACGAGTTAGATGCAGATTCTATCTTATTATTAAAGTGCAGAAATTTACTGGAATCTATGTTATTTCTAACAAGATTACGCAGTTCCTTGTAGCATTGATAGTCCGAGCTCAGGCCAGTGGTCAAGAATCTCTTAAACGCCATATTGCGAGACTTAATTCTTTGTTTAATGAGTGGCGTAATCCAGGATTTGTTGACGTTTTTAATGGTGATGAGCTTAGCAGGAGCGAGAGAATCAATAGTATGAAGGATGGCAGTGACGAGGTTTGAAAGTAGAGTGCTGATGGGAGTAAAGGATGGAGATGATGGTATTTGCGAATCCTGCAAAGAAAAATAATAAGGAGGGGAACGGCCAGACGACGTCGATGAAGGATGAGAAGTTGATGACGTGGACAATACAGTGGAAGTACTAGGAATAGATGAAAGATGACAAAGTGTATTGGTGAAAAGGGCGGCAGCCTCCGGTGGATCAATCTGTACCAGGTTCCGCGAGTAGATCCTCTTCACAGCCGGCAATGGTTTGGTAAACTCCAAATTAAGAACAATAAAGTCATGTCCTGCTGCAAAGGGAACTGACGACTTAGAATAAGCGTAAGCTGGCGGAGGATTACGTGTAATAAATAGATCTAACCATGTATGAGATGAGTGCGTATGATGAGTAGGGTCAGATCGAATGAGGAAAAGGTTTAATGAATTTAAGTAAGAATCCAACATGGCGGACGCCCCATCTTTAGTACACATGTTAACATTAAAATCGCCTGTGATGACTAACTGGTCGCAAATATGTAAAAAATTTGTCAAAATATCAAAAAATTTAGACGGGTAGGCCGCTGAGGGTCTCCTGTACACCACACAGAACAACAGCGAGCCGGTATTGTTACTAACGTGGAAAATCATGAACTCTGGAGTGTTGGAAAAGACAGGGTCGGAGTGGGCCAAAAGCTTAACATTAAGATTATTCCTGAAATAAGCCGCCACCCCTCCCCCCTCCTTACCAACTCGATCAAGTCTGTGCAAGGTGTAGTCAGGAAGGCCCAACATGTTGGAGGAATCATGTTCCGTGAGAAAGGTTTCAGATAAGGCAATGATATCATGATTTGATGGAAGGACTAAAGATTCAATGGATGCAAAATGGGTTTTCAAACGATTTATATTAACATGAAAAATGGAGAAGGAATTTTGCGAATGTAGTGACGTCTGGCCGGACAACCTTCATTTCGGAGGAGAGGAATTATTATTATTAGCCGTAAGTTCAGTTAAGTCTGTTTCCGAATAAATTGGGATAAGCTGCCCTCCCTTAACTCTGCGCATAAAAACTGTGTAGTCCTTTACAATAGGTCTCGCAAAGCCTAGGACCACGGAACGACGCAATGCCTAACTAAAAAGAGTGTGCAGCTCCTTGGGCCACAGTGCACGGATAAAGACTGACGAGTTCCCCCCCGAACCGAAGAGCGAATCGGTGGTTAAGCCTTTGAGAAGGCGCGCTTTTTCGAGGACTAAGTCCCTGGTTGATGGGGAGGAAACCCGGAAAACAATGCTCTTAAAACTGAAAGTACGAGCTGTCGACGTCGTTGGTCCCGGATCTTGACTTCCTGGCCTGTTCCGGACAAGCCAAGGACGAATATCCACTATTTGCGAGCATACGCGAGGGAGGTTTATAGCTTTAAGGACCTTGTCCACCACTTCTCCGTCCGAAGACGCCGAATCCACAGGGACGCCAACCAATAAAAGCTCGCATGTGTCGGACGAGGATGTAATTGCCGGTGACGCTGAAAACGATCTGCTGCTACGCACGTCCCCAATCAAGCCCCGGATCGACTCATTCGCCGCTTCCAACGCTCCCAGACGGTCCGAAACGCGGGAGAACTTCTCTTCAGTCGCCGCCTCAAGTTGAACAACCCGGGAGTTGAGATCTCGGATCTCGCTGGTCAATCCCTGTACCGAAGACTCGATGCGTGAGACCGTGCGCTCAAAATTCGCCTCTAAGCGGCTCGCGAAGTCCGAGAACAGAGCGGCCATGTCGACGGTACCAGTCGGTTGCGCGGGTAGGCCGGAGCAGCTATCAGTGGGCGCGGCGCCGCGAGGTTGCTTAGCAACCTGCGCACATGGCGGCGAAGTGGGCGAGGCTAAGCGTTTGGCCGTCCCCGTGGTGGGGGTCATAGTCGTGTGCGCGGCGCTTGGCGCGAGCTCAGCATCGGGAGAAACCGACCCGGGAAGTGCTGCCCCCTCATGCGACACGGACAAGGTAGGTTTCTTCGCGAGTCGACAGCAACGCGGTTCGCTCGAGTCAGGCAGCACAATGAAACAATTCGTATGGATGAGATTTCCACATCCCGGACATACCTCCGCGTGGTCTTTTTTGATGATTCTTCTACCGCAGACGAAACAGGTGGTCCGCGTAGCTGGCTGCATCCTTCCAAGACAGAGATGTAGAGAGCCTTGAGAGTTGAGGGAGAGGTAATCGCGGCCGACCCCTTAGTACAGGTGAGAGCCAGTAGGGGCGCTGATCTCCTGCGCGAAAATCTCCTCCGCTGAACCGCCAATTTGCGCGAAGAAGGTAACCTAACCTCTTCCAGTGGCCAACTTTTGGAGGAGGAAATGGGGATTCCCGGGCGATAAAAAATACCTGGTATTATATCAGATCAAATCCGCCACTCCAGGGAACCCCTCCTCCTGGCTGAAAACTTGTGGAAGAATGTGTGAGCACTAGTAACACGAAACGAGCAAGAGCTGATATTAAGAACGTCCGTATACCCACCAGAAGAGAGAGAGAGAGAGAGAGAGAGGGAGAGAGAGAGAGAGAGAGAGAGAGAGATAGATAGATAGATAGATAGATATTTATTTACAACCTTGGGGTATAACCCTATTTGGTTGACTTGATTTACAATATAATGACATGTAATTACATTTATATTACAATAACAATGACTATTGAAGATCGCTTGTACAATTTATATAATCAATATAATCGATGAGTAACGAATTTACTATGTAATTGAATTTAATAAAATAAAATAAAAATAAATCAGTTTAACAGTAGTAGGTGGCTGACGCACGCATTTAACGAATTTGCCAATTAATACTTTTTGAACCATTTGGGTGCTTCGTCATCAGCCATTATTATCGTTGGCGTCGAAGGCAAAGAATTATCGAGACTTACACTAGAGTTACTACTATTAGATGAATTTAAATTTACAGACGCACTAAATTCATGTAATTCAGTTACTTGCGAGCTAGTAGGTGTAATCGGAGAAGCACGGCGTTTGCTATTGACAGTATTTCTATTCGATGGAGTTATATATTCAGTGGATGTACACGGCGTACTAGATGGAAGTGAATTATTTAAATTTGATAAATTTAAAGATTGATCGCTAAATGTACAATTATCGTTATCTATAACGGAACCAGAATTTACGCAAGTCAATTCGCTAAGATATTGCGGCATAGAAAATAATAATAATAACTTTCTAATCAATAATAAAGCACTTCAGATAAGCTTGACTGCCAGCGAA
This sequence comes from Theocolax elegans, assembly GCA_026168455.1. Taxonomy (NCBI): domain Eukaryota; kingdom Metazoa; phylum Arthropoda; class Insecta; order Hymenoptera; family Cerocephalidae; genus Theocolax; species Theocolax elegans. Next base: position 16,531,534 of record CM047427.1, on the reverse strand, counting down.
CGACGCGTAGGTTCTCGACAAGTCACCGTTTATATCTTCTGAGTGTAGGAATATAGTTGCGAGTGGTAAAAAATCGGTAGCCACCTAGTGGTAAAAGACTTAATCACTCGACGCCACGTGTAGATCTAACCTATTACTATACAGGAGGTTACGCAAATTTGCACATTGCTCAACGCGATAATCACCAATATAACACTACCTAATATATAAACTATATCACTATTGAAGATAAGATAATAAATACAGTATATAATACAAATAATAATACACACTAGTTGCACTAAGTATTTTCGCCGTTGACAGAAGAAAATACTGTTGAACCACTGCGAAGTAATATTACAAGTCGGTAACAGTCCTGGCACGGAAAAATGACACTGTGGTATGTATGCTCGTACGGTGGGAACGGCTTGGAACTGCTGTCAGTAATACTGTCAATTACATGGTATCCTTCCCTCTATGATGGCGTGAGTCGAGAATCTCCGTGAATGACAGATATCGTAACTTTAAACGGTCTCCTCGGCTCGTTGGACAAACAAAAATTAAATCTTATTTATTTATAACGAGCCGAAAGAGAACCTTTACCTGTAACACGGTTTTACTCCCGAAGAATGCGTGAGTATCTTGACAAATTTTAATTTGAATAGAGAGTAGAGAAAATGCGTGTACGTTACTCACCGGAGAGAGAGAGAGAGAGAGAGAGAGAGAGAGTATCGAAACGTCGACAATGTAACGCCAACCGATGCTCCTACAGCTTAGCGCAGCAACTAGGCTCGAATTGCGGTGTGCAATCGAATCTTTACGGGGGATCCAAATTTCGTTCCCTACCGCGCTGCTCCATCGTCCTTGTACTATTCTTTTTGTTTACATTTTTTTCCCCCTTTTTTATATTTTTCTCTATTTCTTACCTATTTTATTTTTTTATTTATATTAGCTCTACCCCTATTTGTATGGATACTTATTTACTTTGTTAGTATTTCTATATATTACTCTTTATTATTATTTTTGTTTACGTTATTTACATTTCTTAATATGTTTACCACAATAATTGTTTGTTTTGTTTGTTTTTTTTTTATTTCTACATATGGTTAGGGAAAGAAATAAATATTCCTTACTGTTCTATAACAATGTTAATCTTTATTATTTTTCATTTTGTATACATATAGTTTTTTTTTGTTTGTATTTACTATAACTAGTTAGTATATATACTTGTATATAATGTGTGCTTGTTAATACTTTATACTCTTGTTTATACTTATTATAATATTTACTGCAATTGTATATTTTGCCCTTTTCATAAATTTATTGTTGTATAGATTTAATTTAGGCGAATTCTGTCTCTGTGAAGCGACCTCTTCTTTTTGTTACTAAGTATATGTTTAGCCATTCCGTTATTGCTCTTTTACAAATCATGCATTCCTTTGTTCCCATATAACAAGTTAAACAGCTTAAAGCATGTTTGCATGGAAGATATATTCCTTCTATTGGATTACGTTTGCAAATCTTGCATTTAAGATCTTTTGATAAACTGGCATGTTCCGAACCTTTTATTATTTTGCTCAATTTTTCCATGTCATAGATTCCACAACAGTCTTCTGCTCGTTCTTTCTTTGTAATAAATTCACATTTTGGCGACCATTTACGATGTTCTTGCATAGGCTCGTCCGTTTTTTCCCATTTTCGTATTCCTACACCGCATATATAGCATTTTACTTTGTCGTTCTCTCCTGTATAATAAAATCCGGCTTCTGCTAGATCCTTGGTTGAAATAAAAGCATGCGGCCAATATTTAAATGTATCTAATCGATTTTTCTTTATTGACAGATTTACTTCGCAATCAGTTTCATCAAAGTCCTGTTGTAGATCCATAATTATTTCTTTTACTTTCTCTTCTGTATCATTATAGACTACCTCGTCTAGTTGAGTTTCTAAGGACGCTAATATCTCTAATATTTCTGGTAACTCTTCTTGTGTTATCATTGGCACGGGGGTATTATTTTCTTCGTCCAGTATTGAGGGAAAAATATCACTGGTCGCATTTTGTAATAATTCCATAACTTCTTGTTCATTCAGAAAGGATTCCAATTCCGGCCAGCTTACTTCCTTAACGTTTTGTGATTCTGCGATATCTTCTGATTTTTCGTCTTTATTTATTTCCATAGGTTCCGTTTGCGTCATTTTTGAACTTGAAGTTCCCATTTCCTCTGGTTTTTCAATATCTGTGTCGTTTTTAACAACAAAAATGGGCGTTTCGTGTTGTATTGGTTCCAACGGAATAATTTGCTGATTATCTCTCTGTAATTCGAATTCATTTTTTATAGTAACAATCTCGATTTCTCTTTCTTTGTTTTGTTCTATTATTGCCCTAATTTGAGTGGATATTTTATTATCATTTTTTTTTATTTTTCGCTCCTCGATATTTTTTTTACAGTTATAACATTTTTGCCTTTCAGAATTTATATTTATGTCTCTAAATTTTATGTGTTGTATAATCGGCTTTCCTGCCTTTGTTTCTATGCAATTTTCACATAAAGGAGTGTTCAAGTCTATGCTGTAAAACATCTTTTTAAGGTAATACATTTCGTGTATTTTTCTATTGGTTTGTTTTTTTCTAATCGTACCGTCGTAAGAGGGTAAATTTTTCCTTTCTTTAACTTCTTGTATAATCCTCGTTTACTGGCTCTCCTATTTTGAGTGTAAGCAAAAAAAAAGAAAATAAGAGTTATGATTACATTTAATTTGCTCTGTTCTCATTGTTTATTTTTAAAATTGGATATAAACACGATTCTCTCTCTAAAATTTTTGTATCTACAGTTTTAAACTCAGAAGTGATAAATTGGCTCTTTTCATTTTTCTCTATCTCAACCTCCATTTTTTCGTTCTCCTCTTTGTCTTTATTTAACTTTTGCGTTCCCAAATAAAGTAATAGTTGAGTGATTGAATTCCATATTGCCCCAATTAAATGTAAAGAGAACCCGTAAATTCCGTGCAACATGAAACCATGCATAATCGTATCGATAATTAGCTTGATGAGGCGACAAATCATAAAAAATCCTATGAAACCGGCAGAGATGTTACTGAACGTTAAAAATTCCGACCATAGTTTGTTGAATGTCGATTCAGCCAGGTTATTTAAGGCTTCTTGGTCGAACAAATTTCCTATAGTAATTCCTTTGGGGTTTATCTTCCTTCCCGAAGCTCCTAATGCCATCTTATTTAATACCGTAGATTTTTCTAATGGGAATAATATCATATCGCGAAGTTTACTGGTATCTTTTTGTCCGTATATTCCACTAGTAGCGAGTGTCTCGGGTGAAACATATCTCCATGTTAGTTTTGTTTGAGGCGTCAATATCTCGGGATCTTTTACTTCGACTGGATTCGGTAGCATTTTAAACCAAATTTGATGCATTTTGAACATAACCGGTAGACGATTATCACACATTAGGGGTTTCCCAGTTCTTACTAATATACGCGTTCTAGGTGTGAGAAAATATGGTTCATTGTCCCGAAACACGGGTAGCTGTTCGTAACACTCCGTCGTTTCTCTCCCGACTACTTCTACTTTTAAGCATTTTAATAGATGAATAACTTCTCCCGCTGTTACGGCTAGATACCCAGGTTGATTCATGATACGATAACCCACTTCCGTCGGGGAAACTGAGGCGAGCGCGAGGGCTTGAGTGAGAATATGTCTTTCGATTTCGCACCTTTGTTTTAATATGTCGTAATACATTCTATTTAGCTGTCGGCGTACATATTTTTCAACGTATAAGAATTTTGAGTTTATGTAGGCAAATATATCAAGATTGTTTCCCTCAATTGCTTTTTTGCTTATAAAACTGTTAACCTTGGCGTCCTCAATTATGAAAAGCTTGGGATGTTCGGTGCGCGCAAACCTAAAACCGCATTCATTCTGTTCTCCTTTTTTCCATAGTGCGAATGTGATATCATTAGTTTCAAGCGAGTACATTATATGGTTTTCTTGCTCTTCATATATTTTATCCAAATTTCCTTCATACAACACAGAATATTTGTTAACTCCGCATGAATCCTCCGGAAGCGCTTCCCAAAAAACTTGTGAGGCATCGATATCTGTACATTCTAAATCCGCGAGTGTGCATGTAACCCCAGAGTCTAATCTTACTTTATTATATTCCAGATGTACAGCCGCATAGTAATCGTATATTGTTATTTCAACATGACCTGCGACATAGGCGTCTTTATAGGTACCGTATGAATCCGAAAATGAACCTCCAATACAATTTCCGCTATTATCGGTCCCTCCCGCGAACACGATTGGTTTATTAGTGGTACTGTTTCTGGGTAGATTTATAATTTGAGTGCCGCTTATAGAAATATAACCCGAACGATGGATTCCATAACATTCCTCTCTACTTATTTCTTTGTAATAACTAATTTCTCCGTTTGTAGTAACTGCGCGTAAACTTTTGTTACATTAATATATGGTTCCTGTATATCACATTCTTTAACATCCACTAATGATATTGTTGTTAGATTTGAAAGTTGTTCCCCGCAGTCATATCCGTAAAGTCCCGACGAATAATTAATTACACTTACGAGTGAAAGCAGAAGGAATGATCTCTTTGCCATCTGTAAATAAGATAATTTCTATGGTTTTCATTGTCCTTGTACGAAGTTATGAAGTTAATTCCTATTTGTTTATTCGAAACGGATTTCTATTTCTTCCGGAATGGTATCTAATATTTCTTTAAAGTAACACAAAAGTATGAAGATCGCCGCGATGAATAAAAATATAACTACTCCTGTGATTGAACAGATGAGAAACAATGTAGTGAATACAGCGGTTTTTTCCGTATTGATCAATTTATCCCTACAGTAATTTTCCATATCCCAAAAATTCCCCGAGTGTTTTTGCTTAACTAATTTATGGAATAAATTTTTAGTATTTGTATTGTTAAAGATATTTGATAGTTTGCTAATATTTAATGACGTCTGAGGTAATAACAAGTGATTTGAGTATTCCGTTGGTACCTCATGTATTTTTATAACTTCTCCATTTATTTTAAACGTACAATTTATTTTTGTGTGTATTATTCCGACTCCTCGTAACGGTATGATCGTTCCTGTTAAACCGTCACAGCCAATCGACACTCTCGTAGTCATGGGCGCTGAGTATAATATTTTATTTAATTTTTCAAGTTTTATTATCGTTGGTTTGGCATTGGTTTTATATTTGATCTTGCAGTTACGGTAATTACATTTAGCCGGTTGAGACATCAATTCCGTTTCGCAACTATCTATTGGTTTTAAATGCAGTCTTTCTTTTTTGCAAATTAATTTTCCTTGAAACTTTTTACAGTTCTTAAGGTCGGTGCTTGAGAAACCGTAATAATTTGCTTCTTGTTGCAGAATATAGTTATTCTCGGGTTCAACATAGGCGATGTTTGATTCATTGGTATATACGTTTTGAGGAATTGGAAGTGGAGATACCCTATACAATGAGCAAGTAGATTTTTCAACCAAGGGAACCTCTATTTGAATAAATAGTTTATTATTGATGTATCCAGTATGTAGGCTTGTTATGTTAGCTAATCTATTTAAATTTCCCTCTCCTCTTTTCAACGGGAATTCATTGGTTTTCTCATATTTTTCGATGTAATTAACAACTTGTTTGAGTCTATTGGGTGATAATAAAGTAGTATACATTTGATGCTCTTTTAATCCTTCTAAATTAACAAGTGTACCTACACTGTAGCTTATCTGGTTGTCTAACATTCTTCCTAACGTAGTCTTTATATTGTTCATTATTTGCGAGTATCGTTCAAGATAAATTTCCTGTTTCATTTGCTTCATTTTTTGCATAATGTTGAATTCATCATACAATCTTGCTTTGTCTATGTATATATTGGTTCCCATCGTATTACTTTCTATAAATATTATTTTAGTCCTAACCCCTACTAGTATCCTATCTATGTAATTGTTAATTAATTTACTTTCTAAATCATAACGTATTAACTCGTTTTCATGCAAATCTGATTTTACGTCCATGCAAGTACTTTCTGTAATGTTTAAGATGTGTAAAGTTCTAGTATATTTTTCTTGTAAATTCTTAAAATTTCCAAACAGTTCTTCACATTTTTCGTGACCTAACGGGCAATCGTTTTTCAGTTCGCTAAACGTCGTCCGAATATCCGTTAGATTCATATCTTCATGTATGCAAGTCATGCTAATAATAATTTTCCACGCGACTGGAGTTAGTTTTACATCTTCCTGTCGTTCGAAGAATATACCCGATGGAGGTATTTGTTGAAGTTCGATTCCTTTTGGCTCTACTTCGTTTCCCGTACAAAATGTTAAGAGGGATAAAAACATTATTATGAAGTTCCTCATTTTTTTTTGTTCTGAAAAAGTAAAAGAGATATCGATAAATCTTTCCGCTCCTTGCCCTGTCTCTCTTTTTTTTATATATGGATCCTTCTGGTTTATTGAACGCCCTGCTTTTAATTTCTTGTTTGCGTACTTATTATTTTTTTTTATATGTGCCGGTTCTAGGTGTGTTTATTTTGTAATTCAAACCGAAATCAATGATTCATGTATTTCTTTTTTTATTGTTGTACAATTGCCTAGGGCAGTGTGGTTAGAACAAAGGTTAGTCAGAAAGTGTCGTTCTTCTCTTAAGGTATAGGCTTACGAACTCAGAATCCCCTTCTTATATTGATTTTGTTTTATTTTATTTCTTTTTGATTTGGTACATAGGCAGGAGAAGAAAAAAAAATTTTATTTAACATTTTTCTATTTATCTTATCGTTATAGTTTTTCCGATCTTCCTTCGTCCCTGTCCCTTTTTCATTACCAATCTCCCGTTGACCATCTTTCATCCCGTAATACGGTTAAGGAACCTCCCGCAAAACAACCAGTCGGACAATGGGATGTTACTTCTAGCTGTCGTTGGTGTTCATCGTCCGTACACTCCATGGATTCTATATATATCCCTTCCCCTTGACGTTGTAGATAGTAATTGGCGCATTTTGCGCACTCTCGCCACACCGGAATTTTCTGTTTACAATATTTACACCTTCCATGGTACGTTTGGTCCCCAAATCCTTGACCACCATATTCTTTTATTTCTAAGTACTTTGCATACGTTTTCCCTAGTTCCATGAATGCGGAGCTTTCTCTGTACCTTTTCTCTACCTCATTTACGAGTTCATCGTCACTTTTTTCTGGGTAGTCCGGATGTTGCATTTCCAGTTGTGCTCTAAAGTTTATAAATCGTCTCAACCTTTGAGGCATGCAATCGTTGAAACCTATAGCACTAAGGTAGACTTCTTTAATAGACAACCTAAAGCTTAAACTGTGATTGTAAATAACAGATGTTAGAAAATCTGTTTCATTTGCTAGCCTTCGGGAATAAGCGGGAGTTGTTCCCTTGGCCTCATCTTGGAAACATTTGGCTCCGTATTTAATAATATTTTCTAATGGGTCCTTTTCCCCTTCTTTCTTCTTTCTCTCCTCCTGTCTTTTCTTGCGTTGCTGTCGTTTGGTAAGTGCAACTTCCATCTTTAGGCAGCCTACAGAAATTTCTTTGTTTATTCGTGGTTGATATTAATTAAAGGATTGAGAAGGAAGATCAGTTTTCATTGTTTATTTTCTTTTACTATAACTTTTTGCGATATGTGTATACGCACAATACTCATACATATATCATGCATAAATTAAATTGTATACCATACTCAAACCAATGGGCACACATTCATTTTTCTCCCTTATTTTTTTTTATTTTATTTTAATTTGTTTTAACTAGTGATTAAACAAGTGTACAAGGCTTACAGTATCAATTATAGATTTACATTATTTATACATCATTTTGTTTGCTGTATTTTCTATCAAACTATACAAACTTGCGAATATTATGTATTTAAAATCTCCGTTATTATCTCAAAAAAAAGGTTTTAATTGTTGTTTTTATTAATAGTTGGATTTTGAACTTTTTCCGCGTAATTAATTAATTTATCAAATTTCTGCTGCATTTGTTCATTAAAATCAATATCGGAAATTTCTTTATACTTTAAATTCGAGTCCACGTCTTTATCCAACATGTGTAAGAAAGCTATCTGCGAGTTTACTTTACTTAATTTTTTTAATATAGTTCTCTTTTCAATAATTAGTTTTGATAAAATCTTTTTCTTTCCGCCTCTTCTCGTTTCTTTGCAATCGTAATTATGTGGTACGGAATCTCCCATGTCCATTGAATCTAGTGTTAGATTTTTTTTTGTTTCTAGTATGCCAAACTTTCTTTATTTATTTATAGCTGGGGGTCCTGTAAGAAGGTATGACTAATTAACAGAATTACTAGAGTCAAGGTAAGTTCAGTTGTAATTATTTATATAGGTTTATAATTTGAACAGTATGTAGGAAGGATAAGTGACCGTGTTGCTGGAGCATTTACCGCAACGAGGAGGAAAGGGTGCAACTAAGCACTCCTTAGGAAGGATAAGTGACGGTGTTGCTGGAGCTTTTACCGCAACGAGGAGGAAAGGGTGCAATCAAGCACTCCTTAGGAAGGATAAGTGACGGTGTTGCTGGAGCATTTACCGCAACGAGGAGGATAGGGTGCAACTAAGCACTCCTTAGGAAGGATAAGTGACAGTGTTGCTGGAGCATTTACCGCAACGAGGAGGAAAGGGTGCAATTAAGCACTCCTTAGGAAGGATAAGTGACGGTGTTGCAGAAGCTTTTACCGCAACGAGGAGGAAAGGGTGCAACTAAGCACTCCTTAGGAAGGATAAGTGACGGTGTTGCTGGAGCTTTTACCGCAACGAGGAGGAAAGGGTGCAATCAAGCACTCCTTAGGAAGGATAAGTGATGGTGTTGCTGGAGCATTTACCGCAACGAGGAGGAAAGGGTGCAACTAAACGCTCCATAGGAAGGATAAGTGACAGTGTTGCTGGAGCTTTTACCGCAACGAGGAGGAAAGGGTGCAATCAAGCACTCCTTAGGAAGGATAAGTGACGGTATTGCTGGAGCATTTACCGCAACGAGGAGGAAAGGGTGCAATTAAGCACTCCTTAGGAAGGATAGGATATAGGTTTTAGGCTTAGTGATATGTTAGACTCCAATGATTCTATTTCATTGTAAATCATTTTTTTTTTTTTTTTTTAAAGCAATTAAATTTAAATTTGACTAAGCTCAACTGATATTGAAAATTTAAACCTTTTCCTTACTTTCCTTTGTACATTAAAATCATTGTTATCTTAGGCGAGAAGAGTAAAGAGAAAAAGACCTTATTTTTTTGTTATTTGCCTTATTCGTTTCTAATTTAATAATCGCGTATTTATTTAATTTAAGTGAGTGTATGCTTTTCTTGTAATGATCTTTCTGTATAGTAAAAAATATTATTTCCTTGTAGTTTATTTTCGTCGTTAATTTAGATCTATATATATTATTTTTATATCGTTTTTTTTTGTATAAAGTCAGATAAATTGAAATAATTTTATTTTAAGTTCAATGTATGCCAATTGTGATTACAAGATAATAAATATTATTCTATTAACAACCTTTTAGAACTGTAAAATATATATAAGTGCCTATACATTTTTTCAAGCACATTGGGGCTATTATATATTATATACCTATGTTTAGGCACTACAAAGGTTCCATATATGAATATCTTAACCTATTAACATGCACTATTTTCGTTTTATTATGAGGTAGCTCTATTTTTACATTTCCCTTGTGATTAACTATTTCTAAAATCCGATGTGGTCCAGTATGTTGATCGCCTAGTTTGTATTTCATCCCTCCTTATAATAACCAGATATTATCCCCTGTCTGAAATTCTTGATGATTGGCTTTCCTGTCGTAATAGAATTTCGACCTATGTTTAGAAGCTATTAATTTTTCTCGCGCGATTCCCTGTATTTCGTTTAAACGTTGTCGTAAATTTATAATGTAATCATCATACGTTGGAACTGTTCTCGTGGGTCTAAAGGTTCGTTTGATGGTAGTCGCGCTTTTCGTGCAAAAACAATTTCAAAAGGTGTGTAAAGATGACCCTCATGTACCGACGTATTATATGAAAACGCAGCTAATTCGCATAACTCATCCCATGCGTCATTTCTTTCTATCCAGGGTTGCAAATATTTAATTACTTTTCAAATTCAATTCCTACATTAATTAGTAATTACTTTTGTACTGACTAATTAAACTTTTTTTTAATGCTTAATTACTTTTATACTGAGTAATTAAACTTTTTATTAATTAATAATTACTTATGTACTGAGTAATTAAACTTTATTTTAATTATTAATTACTTTTGTACTAAGTATTAAATTTTTTTTTAATTAATAATTACTTTGGGACTGAGTAATTAAACTTTATTTTAATTACTAATTACTTTTGTACTGAGTAATTAAACTTTAGTTTAATTCTTAATTACTTATGTACTGAGTAATTAAACTTTATTTTAATTATCAATTACTTTTGTACTTAGAAATTAAACTTTTTTTTAATTCTTAATTACTTTTCTAATGAGTAATTAAACTTTATTTTAATTATTAATTACTTTTGTACTTAGTAATTAAACTTTTATTTATTTCTTAATTACTTTTCTACTGAGTAATTCAACTTTTTTTTAATTAATAATTACTTTTCACTGAGTAAGGATTACCCATTAGTTTTTGAGTTATTCTTAAAATTAAATACTGCTTTACCATCATCCGCTCCAGTAGAGAGGCTTTTTTCGATTGCCACGCTTCTGGACAGTTCATTTCAAATGTAATTATTAATTTAAATAAGGTTTAAATACTCAGTCCTAAAGTATTTATTAATTAAAAAATTGTTTAATTACTCAGTACAAAAGTAATTATTAATTAAAAAAAAGTTTAATTACTAAGTACAAAAGTAATAATAATTAAAAGAAAGTTTAATTACTCAGTACATAAGTAATTAAGAATTAAAAAAAAGTTTAATTACTCAGTACAAAAGTAATTAATAATTAAAATAAAGTTTAATTACTCAGTCCCAAAGTAATTATTAATTAAAAAAAAGTTTAATTACTAAGTACAAAAGTAATTAATAATTAAAAGAAAGTTTAATTACTCAGTACATAAGTAATTATTAATTAAAATAAAGTTTAATTACTCAGTACAAAAGTAATTAATAATTAAAATAAAGTTTAATTACTCAGTCCCAAAGTAATTATTAATTAAAAAAAAGTTTAATTACTAAGTACAAAAGTAATTAATAATTAAAAGAAAGTTTAATTACTCAGTACATAAGTAATTATTAATTAAAATAAAGTTTAATTACTCAGTATAAAAGTAATTTCGAATTAATATGGAGTTTAATTAATAAGCCAAAAAGTAATTACTAATTAAATTTTCTCGTAATTACAATTTTTGCAACCCTGTTTCTATCATTGTTTTTAAATAATCTGCTAAGCTGCTATGAAAACGCTCAACGGAGTTGGTTTGAGGGTGATAAGCCGTGGTTTTAACTTGTTTAATCTTAAAAATTTTCGCTACTTCTCTCATCAGACTACTTAAAAATGAGGTACCTTGGTCGGAGATAATTAACAATGGGTCGCTAAAAATTGAAAAGTGTCGACGAACTAACGCTTCGGCGATCGTTGCCGCGGTCGCGTCTGGTATGGGTATCGCCATACATTATTTTGAAAGGTTACATTGAATGGTTAATATATTATTGTTATTATTTCGAGATCTGGGAAATGGTCCCACAAGATCGACCGATATGTATTCCATAGCCGAGTATGGAGTATCTGTTATTATCATACGTTGTTTAGTTTTAACGCGAACCAATTTTTTTAGTTGGCAAGTTAAACAATGTTTAATGTAGTTTTGTACATCTTTCTTAATATCTGGCCAATAAAAACGTTGTTTTATACGTTTATAGGTTTTTGTTACCCCTTTATGCCCTGCACAAGCAGACTCGCGCATTTCGCGAATAATATTTTCCCTATTACTCTCTTCCACACATTTTATGAATCCTAAACAAATAATTATTTTTACATTAATTTTTCGTAGAGTTATACTTATTTGTTTCAATATTTCGTTCCCTGAAACGTTTTCAATAAATTCGCTCTTCGCGATACTTATTGAACGTAATTTTTCTTTTAATATAATATTTTTCAAATTTAATAGATTCGTTTTTAGATTATTAATAATTTCTGAAGTACTCAGTCGCTCTTCGTCACGTAAGACCATAGCAAAATGCATTTTTCCGTTTATGTTATTGATTCTAATTTCTCCTGGATTTAAATTGGAAAAATGAGTTAGTAATAATTTGGAAGCCAAATTTCTGGATCCTTCATCTAAAGGCAGTCCAGTCGTAGTTATGAAATAAACGTAATTATCTTTTCTCATAAAGAGTTGTTCTTTAACTTCAATGAATTTCTTTTCATCATTTGGTTCTTCGTAAACATCCTTTTCTTCCCAGGTCTCGTCAAATTTGTTGTTAAAATTATCTATCTCCATGGGTTGTCATCTTTTGTCTGAGTTGACTATCATTTCCTCGGGGACTTCTTGTATTATAGGAAGGTTTTTGACTGGTTCTTTTGATATATTTGACTTGTTGGGTGCACGACTGCGTGTTTCCATAGAATGATTTTTAATAACATAATCGGGTTCTTCTATTGGATTTCTTGATAACGCGTCAGCATTAACGTTACTTTTACCGGCTTTGTATACGATGTCAAAGTCGTATGCATTCAGTTTTATTCTCCATCTACTAACTCTGGATGTCGGATCTACTGAGTTTTTAAACCAAACAAGTGGTTTATGATCTGTTATAATGAGGAAACGACGGCCTCTTAGATAGCAATCGAACTGAGTAACGGCATACAGTATGGTTAATGCTTCCCTTGAGTAAGTATCATATTTTTGCTCGGCCTTGTTTAATACTCGTGAGACATAAGCAACTGGTAGGTCGGTTCCTACCTCTCCTTGTGATAGAATTGCTCCGATCGCTGTACCGCTAGCGTCACAAGTCACTATAAATGGTTTATTAAAATCTGCGATTTGTAGTATTGGTTGTTTACACAATTTTTCTCTTAAATCATCGAATGCCTTTTGAACCTCGCTGGACCATAGGAAGGGTGCGTCTTTCTTTAATAAATTACTTAATGGTCTAGCAATACCCGAAAAATTCGCAATGAATCGTCTATAATAACCTGCTAATCCTAAAAATTGACGTATGTTTTTCACTGTTTTTGGAATTGGAAATTTTTTTACTGCTTCTAATTTTTTTGGTTCCGGCAAAACACCTTCTGGTGATAGTACGTGTCCCAGATACACTACTTCTCTCTTCAAAAATTCACATTTGTCTGGCTGTAATTTCAGATTTGCGGCGCGTACTCTTTGCAAAAATTTTTCAAACTTTTGGTTATGCTCTTGAATATTTTTAGCGTATATAACTGCGTCGTCAAGGAATAAAAATATTTCTTTGCCTTGCATGCCCTCGAAAACATGATCAATCATTCTTTGAAAAGTGTCTGGAGAATTGCATAATCCCATAGGCATTGTTTTAAATTGAAATAAACCGAATGAAGATGCGAAAGCTGTTTTATGTCGATCTTCTTGAGCTAACGGAACTTGTAAAAATCCTTGACAAAAATCCAAGACGGTGAATACACGATTTTCTGGTCCGATTTGATCGATAATATCTAGTATATTAGGTAATGGGTATCGATCTTTTACGGTTTTATCGTTTAATTGTCGAAAATCGACAACTAGTCGGTATCGTTTATTACCCTGACTGTCAGGCTTTTTCGTTACTAGAAAAACAGGTGATGTATAATTGGAACTTGATGGTTCAATTATATCTCCTTCAATCATTTCTTTTAATTGTTTATCAAGTTCGCTTTTGAGAGCATGAGGAAATCTATATGGCTTAGCTGTGATTGGTATGTCGTCGACAGTCGGTATCTTATGTTCTATAGCATTTGTCACGCCTAATTTCTCTCCTTTTAAACAGAAACAATCCGAATATTTATCAATTAAGTTTTCTACAGATTGTCTTTGTTCCTCGTCCATTTTATCAAAATGCAAGGCTTCTTTTAACCGTTCATTACGATTAAGTGTACTTGTATCCTCCGTTATGTTAAGTATCCTTGCTTCAGATCGATTGTCAGAAATGTCGTGTATGTCGAACTCTTCACTTTCATAACTATAAAAATTATTAATATAAGGTTTATTTGAATAAACCAAATAACTGTTATTCATTTCGTTTTCGTGTATGGCTTCAACAAATTCACTTCGTAAATTTTCGTTTATAACTCGTTCATTCAATAAAAAATCGCTAGGGTCCTCATACTGTTCATTTTCTTCCTGTATGTTTATTAAATTCTCATTATTTATCTCATTTTCAGTTTCTTCAGTTCCTTGATTGTTTATCCATAATATTTCGGTTCTCGGGATAGTATCTAACTCTTCCCTCGACATAACCAATTCTTTGTTATTCAATTTACAAACATAACTAACATTTTTATCATGAGGTCCGCATTTATCGCCCTCCTTGATTTCGTAATCCATTCGTACTGAACAATTCATCTTTTTATCAACAAAATCTTCCTTATTTTCACGAGGTCCGCATTTATCGCCCTCCTCGATTTCATAGTCCATTTGTACTCGACAATTATTAACTGTCTTATCCCATAAATTTTCTTCATTTTTTATTTCATTTTCAATATCATACTTCAGGTCAACTTCGTTTTCATAATTAGTACAGGATGGACTCTCAGCCATCCTGTCGAGCAATGGTGCTTCAATAATACCATAATTTTCAGTAATTTCATCAAATTTCTCTTTAATACGTGGCTCAGTCACATCACATACCCGTGGCTGCGCTTTTCCATTATTTATTTGTAATCGTTCTTCCTTCATTAATTCATAACAATTTTCACTTGCTTTACATGTATTATTCCTTAGATCCGACTCCTCGTCGATCTGATGTACTTGTATTTCGTCATCTTTATAATCGTCATATAACTCTTGTTCTTTTTCACTGTGATTGTATAGGTTTTTGTCGTTGCCATTTTGATTTCTTTCATTTTTTTGTTCTTGTTCGTAGATTTCATACGATTCGTTTGTGTCAAATATTATAAACGTTTCATCATTTTCGTGTAATTGAAAATCACTTGACGTTTCTGAGTCACTATCGGTATAATTATAAAATCTTGAATTTTTCATGTTCGTATAACCATTGTTTTCCCTTGGTTCTGGCATATATCGTATTGATTTTCGGTCATAATTTTCGATATTCTCCATTATATATATATCGATTCATCCGTTTGCATATTATTTGCATTTTCAAAGGAAAGGATTAAACCGTTAAATTCTAAATATTGTTCCAAATAATTGATTTTTGCATCATTTCTACGGAAAAAATCGGTGCCTAAAATTCCGTCTTGTTGTATAGGGAACGAATCATGTACTAAATTAAGTTCCACGGGAGATCCTTCGAAATCTATTTTAATTTTACCACGAGTAGTTAATGAGTGGTCAGTTATGCCTTTTAACAATATAATATCATTTTCGTCAATTTTTACGCGAGAGTCTACCTCTGGCTCTTTAATTAGACTTACCGATGCTCCTGTATCTAGCAAGAATTTTAACGGACGTCTTAACTGACCGGTATCAAAGATTACGACCGGGGCTGAACTTTGTTGGCTTAAATTTATTTTCGCGGTGCGGAGGGGACGTTTGAGCGGGTTTCCGCGCTCGAAGTAGAGGGAATTTGATTCGTAGCCTCTCTCTCGACCCTCCTCAGAGAGAGAGCGTCGGTGTTTCCCTGATTTTGATTTCCTTCTCTTATCTCTCTTTGTAACTTATAACAATCGCGCTTTATGTGACCAGGTATTCCGCAATGAAAACAAGTAACTGGTGATCTTATATTATTATTCGATTCGTTATTAAAATATCGTGATTCTTGGGAAGTTGGATTAACCGGCTCGCGCACACCGCGAGTCCCGGAATTATTTCCCCGATCTTCTTTGTTAAATTGCTGCGACGAGTATTTATTATTATTATAACGAACAAAGGAATCATTTTTATCTCTGTCTCTATTTGGTAAAAATTCCGTCTGATTTTGATACTCATTCCAACCACCAAATTGTAAATTTGGTCTATTATAATTACGACTGTTATCCGAGCGATTTTGTGGGCTATATGAACTGTTTATGGGATTGCGTCGGTTGTTATTATCGGAAAATCTTTCCGCAAAACTTCGTGCTAATTTGAAACAATTTATGGCTCCATGACCAGTCTTAGAACAATATTGACATACAATCGGAGAGTTATTAGAAATATAGTTTACTTTACGCGTTTCTCGAGTTGAACGAAAACGAGCCTCTTCTCGGCTCGGCGTCTCCTCGTCCAAGACGCTACAAGCGAACTCGCTCTCCACCTCGAGCGCTTGTTCACGAGCTTGTTTTATAGAACTTGGAGTCCCTAAACGCGCGCGAATTTCCCAACGAAGCCCTTTTAAAAAGAATTTTAAACAATCTCGCCTTAGCTCAAGCATGAAATGATCTGCTATCGCGACTCGTCCCTCTCTGTCGGCCGCTTTGACTATTTCATTTTTTATTTCTTGTAACCGATTAAAATAAGCAACGACTGTCTCATTGTTTTTCTGTTTTAATTTAGCAAGTTCTCCCGTCCACTAGTAATATGTTTTTATCGATCCGAAAGTGTTTTCGAAAAAATCGGATATCTCTTTGATAGAATTAAAATTTTCTCCGCGCGCACAAGTTAAAGCTTCCCCATATAAACGCATTCGAATAAGTTTTGTTAATTCTTTTTCGTACTCCGACGGTAAAATTTCTTTTGCTTCGTTGCATCCGTCCAAAAATTGCGATAAATTTATATTATGACCGTTAAACCGCGGTATTAAATATAGAGCGTCCTTTAGCGATAAACCTCGAATTTGAGACGTCATTGTTTTATTATTAATTTGTTTTTTAACTTCACTCCTATCTAGTTTTTTTGGTTTTGTTCCGGTGCTTGTTCTTAATTCGTCTAAATTAATTTTATTAAATAATTCGTCTTTGATCTTAGAAGAGTTTGCTTGTTCGGGTGATTTTTTAATTAATTGATTATCGAAGGGAATTGTAAAATCTGTCGCGCCTTGAATTAGTTTTTCGTCGAGTACTTTCGCCGTGACTGTCACTAGTGCCTTTGCTTTCTCAGTCTCTTTTTCGATCGGTGCGGAAAAAATATTTAACGCGCCTTTAATCTTATTTATGATACCTTGAAAAGTTGTCCCTTTTTTTACACTTTCTTGTAAACTTTCTATGATTTTAGGTTCCTCGAGATAAGAATCTAACAACTCTTTTTTTACTTCAGTCGCGAGCCGTTTTCTTACCGAGCTTATAACGTTATCCGGTGTTAAAATCAATGGTTCATATGGACGATAAATTGGGGCTGGCGTACTAAAATTTACAGGATTATTCGCGATAAGTTCTTTTTGTTCCTCGTAATTCAAAACTGCGGGTTTTAAACTAAAATGTTTTACGCGCGTGGGAGTAATTATTGTGTCTTCCTGTTCGTCTTCACTAATTTCGGAAATAGAAAAATCAGTTGGAAAAAAGGGTCTCTATATTCAAAATCGCGAGGTATTTTTATAGATAATGAAATATTTGCTGCACTTTTTTCTAGTCTATCCTTTAAATAATTTATTTCTTTTGTCAAAGTTTGCACTGTTTCCCTAGAAGTTTTAGTTAAATCGAGAGTATCGAGAGTCTGAACTTTTTCTTTGTATAAATTTAATAACGTATCATTCATAGAAAATTCTAAACTCGTGTTTCTTTGTTTATTTACATAACAATCAGTATTTTTAGGCGAACCTGACATTTTATTTCTAAACACATTATTCCTTTAATCTCTTTTTTTTTCTCTCAAAAATGTGAGTTTCCCGGCTGATGCATCAAATTTATTATAATAATTAATACAATCTGTCACGTCCAGACTTGCACCAATCACTATAAAAAATACTACAAGAAGGCAAATGGTTAATAAACCATTCGCGTTCCTTTCGCTCTTGTTTGACTAGGACTAGCCTTAGGTCTCCGGGATTAGCGAGCGAAGTTATTTTGAGAGTAGAGATGCAGGATATAATGTGGG
The DNA here is from genome assembly GCA_026168455.1 of Theocolax elegans. NCBI lineage: Eukaryota > Metazoa > Arthropoda > Insecta > Hymenoptera > Cerocephalidae > Theocolax > Theocolax elegans. Next base: position 16,513,415 of record CM047427.1, on the reverse strand, counting down.
ATAAATAAAATAATATGTGTTTTATTTCATATTAATCATGCATTATTTATTTAAATATAATATGCTGTTTTCCTTTAAATGAACACGTGCAACTAAATTATTACAGCTTTTTAATGGGCAAAAACACATAAATTCACACTATTTTATTAACAATTGCATAAATTTATTTAAGTCAAATAACGTGTGATGTAGTAACATCACTGGGCGTCGCCTGGAGAGTCGTTGCTGGTGCGTGTACGTGCGCGCACCACTCCGCGGTAGTACCCGAGTACTATTCCCGCCGGTGGGGATCGCGCACACCCGGGGAAACGGTCGCGAGGCACGTTGTTTACGTGCCGGCCCGCGCTCAGTTGTCGCCATCTTGAATCGATCTAGATTCAAGCGCGCGCACACTGAACACGCGGTCCGCGCTCGTATCGATACGGGGATCGCGCGCATATATTATAGGGAATTTGGAACGCGGATAGTGGGGGAACATGTGTATAAGAGTACGGAGATAAATGTATATTTGAATTTAGCGCTATTAACTAGAGAATAATTTAGTGATCTATTGAACCAATCAATAGATGACTTTATTAGAGAATAAGACTTCCGTATGGGTAAATATAACAGCATATTACGTTATATGACTGTAATTACCTTAAATACGGAAAGTCGAAATACTAGTTGGGACAATGATAACTTATGCAAATTAGTTGTCATTTTTATCTATAGTAGGGAAAATACGGGTAGCTTTATTACACCTGTGACGGATACGGAAGGGTTGGAGAATTATAATATTGCCGTATCCCTCGCAGGTAACGAGAGAGAGAACAGATAGGGATATTAGGAGATTGAGGGAGATGGAAAATCGGGGAAGAAGTTTGGCGTGACTCGGAAAAACGGATCATCGCCATTCTGATTCTACCCACCGAAAAGTACAGTGTTTTTCAGCATTCTGATTATATCGATCGCAGATTATTATTAGTATTATTGAGGAGGATTGAAAATAATTAAGGAGGATTGAATATAATTAAGGAGGATTGAAATAATTAAGGAGGAATTGTATATTAAGGAGGAAATCAACCAGATAAATACAGTTGTATATATCTATAATATATTTTATCAGATTGTTATAATTTTTTTCAATAATTACTCTATATTTTGGTGAGTTATTTTATTTATTAATGTAATAAGTGATTTATATATCAGTGGGGACAGTGTTAAGTAATTAGTGCGCGTTATTAATTAGTCAAATTATTTATTTTACTTATTTAAAAATTAACGTTCTCTCTCTCGTGGTTAGTGGTGCCACGGGATCTATTATTAGATCCCGTAATATAATTAGTTATATCTAAATTTTGTTAAGGGTGTTAATATTCGTTACGCGGTTTAATAGTTATCCGGAACTATTATTTTATTCAACGGAACTTCCTCTGGGTGAGTCCACCGGGTAATCAGGACTAATAAACTAATAATTGTTTTTTCTTTTCGATGATGTTGGGAACCCGGATATAATTTTATTTACATAATATTTTTTATGTTATTTAAATTAAAACTAGCATCACATTTGGCGCCCAACGTGTGTTTTTATTGTACATTAAGTGATTAAATTATTTTCGGTTTGTTAGCAAATTTAACGTTTTTTTTTGTACATCGGCGGAAGTTGAATTAACGAATATTTTAGGGAGTGTTTTAAAAATTGCTCAGTGGGGTCGAGAGAGAGAAATTTTGGGCGTCGGTTACGCCATTTTGAAAAATTGTAAATTCATTTGCTGCCATTTTAACGTTTAACTGGCCGCGTTGAAATTTAATTATTACCGTTTCTAGTGGGCGATAAATTGATATATTATTTTATTTTTATTATTATTGCAATAATTATTGTCGTTGCTGTCTGTTGCTATCACCTATTTTGCAAGCGCTTTTTGTGGGCTGCTGCTATTTTAAAGGTGATTTGTTGATTGTTGAATCAAAGTTAATAAAACTTTTATTCGACAATTTAACAATTTTTGCGGTAGACAGTGACATCGCCTCGTGCCAAATAAAATAGTTGGGAGATAATTATTTATTTTATTTATTGTATTATGTTCTAATATTTGGGACGTATATAAATTATTATTCATGGTAATTTTGAATATATGTATTGGAGTTGACCATTTGTAAAAGCAATCAGGAGTTGGACGTGAGGACACCACAAGGAGATATTTATTTCTTTTTTGTTTCACCAGCCATTTTAATAAGGATTTATTTATTTATTTATTGTTTTTTTTTTCCATTTTTTTAGGAAGATATAGCAAAACGGTAATCTCCAGAGTAATTTATATTTTTATAATTTATATTTATTTTTATGTGCCAATATTTATTTCTATTTATATAGCGGATGTGCATTTTTTTTTTCTCTCTTTTTTCTGTTTCTTTTTGTTCGTGATTTACAGTGGGGTTTAGGAAAATTTATTTATTTGGCGCGAGGCTTTATCTGGTCAGATCGGACCCGTGCACCGAAGAGTTCCCGTTTAATTCAGTTTACGAAGGAATTAAGATCGCTGGGGTTGATTAAAGCTTAATATTAAAGTCATTTTAATTTTTCTTTGTTCGTGTTTTTAAGTTATTCTCTCGGTTGTTTGTAGTATTTTGGCGTTGTTGCTTTTGTCGTATCGGAATTTAGTAAAATGGGTAGTCACAAGGAACGAATGGAAAATATCCTTAAACAGTCTACAGGGGCGAGGGAATTATCTAGAAAGATTTCAAAAATAGACCCTAAATTAATTAAGGAGTTATTGGAAAAACAAGGGTTAAGTACAGTAGGGTCATTCGGGACATTGAAAGATAGGTTATTAAGGGCGGACTGTAGGAAAATAGATGTTAACTTAAACGTACCGTGGTATACGGATGACGAAGGGGAGGGGGAAATACCGACAAGAGCAGATGAAACAGAAGTAGAACAACCCATTAATGAGAATAGTAAGGAAAATAGTGACAAAGGGGAATGTAATAGAAAAGGGAAACAAGTAAAGGAAAGTGAAGACAAAATAATGGAAAGTGTTAGTCAGGAAGTAGTGGAAGTAGGGAAAGAGACTCAGATTAGTGAAAAGAATCAGGAGAAAACGGGTGCGCGTAAGAAATCGAATGGGAAATCAAAGGAAACGGTAACTACGGATAGAAGTGAAGTAGTAGGGAGTAACATAGATGTAGGGAATTTGAGGATATTAGTAACCGACATTATTAGGGAGGTTATGGGTAATCAGTTAGAAAGCGCGTTAATTAAAATAGTAGATGCAAGGTTGCAAAATTTGCAAGCTAGCAAACAGGTAGAAGAGTTAGGTCAACCAGAAAGGGTTGAAACCGAAGGAGATATTAATAATAGTAGAGATTTAGTGGAATATAGTGAATTAAAGAATTCATTAGTAGAAGAATTAAAGCGTAAAGCGACAAATGGTAGTGCGGACGAATTAGGATCGAGAAAAAGAGAATCTACTCCCAAGCGATGTAATAACTTAGGGCCAAAGAAGTTAGGTTTCTCAAAGGGCGAGTTTTTATATAATAAGGGGAAAAGAATTTATTACGTTGAGGAAACCGACACAGGTAGTAGTTCGGAAGAGGAAATATGCAAAAGTAGGAGAGTCCATAAAGAAAAAAAGTTAATGCGTAGACAGGTAGATCAGAATCAGGACAGGGAGTTAGTTGGGACAGATATGAGCGGAAATAGTGATAATGAGGGAGTCTGGGAAACTCCGAGGTCTAATAAGACCAGCCAACGTCAGAGAGGGGTGAATCAGTTGCGCAGTATGCAGTGTGTTAAAATGCTGCAAAACTGGAAAATACACTTTTCTGGCGAAGGTAAGGAGGGTCCGGAGGAGTACTTGGCTCAACTTCAAGATTGCTATGAAGGAACAGCGTATTCTGATACAGAGTTCCTAAGCGCGATTCCTTGTACGTTATCGAAAACCGCGGTTAGGTGGTTTCGATCAGTAAAGGAAAAGATTAAGACGCTTAAAGAGTTTAAACGCGCATTCAGACATAGATTCATGGGGATATTAGATAGAGAGGATATCATGGAAGAATTGCGTAGAAGGACTCAAGCAAAGGGAGAGGATATAGCTAGTTACCTATCGTGTATTAGACTTATAGTAGGGCATTTTAAGAGACCGCCGTCGGAATGTCAGCTGGTTCCATTGATATTTCGTAATCTGTTGCCGGAGTATCGGAAGGCAATGGAAAACGAATATCTCGATAGTTTGGACGATATTGAGAAGTGGGGGAGAAAATACGAACGGAAGAAAGAATTAGACAACCGTTACGTTCCTCCGCCACCTAAGGAAAGGACTTGGATTCCAGAAGCCGCATACCAAGGGCCAAGAGTAAAGGGTAAGGTGGCTAAGGTGGACGAAAATGAACAGGGTGTAGTTGGGTCGAAAGACAAGCTGAAGCCGACGAAGGTAGATAAAGGGTCGAGTAAAAGCGCGGTTAAGGCTAAAGTGCAGGTGGATTCGCAGGAGCAGCCAATCACAGCTGCAATGGTTGTGGCCAAGCAGGCACCACCACAAAATGCGAGACCACCGGTACAGCAGCAGACTGGTTGGTCAAGACCACCAGCTGATGGCCAACGGGTGAATTATAACGATCGGAATTTTAATCGTAGGGAATTTCCGTCGAATAGGTGGCAGAATCAACCCGATAGTAGGGATTTTCAGTCGAATAGGTGGCAGAATAGACCAGATAATAGGGAATTTAGGGAGTCGCATAGATTTGTTAGTAATGGAAATAGGGACGAGAATAGAGCTTTTCACGGTCCATGTTTCGAGTGTCAGAAGGTAGGGCATAGGAGTTCCGAGTGTCCCAATAGGAAGTGTTATTTTTGTAAAAAACCGGGTCATAACATACGAAACTGCTCCCTTCGCAAAACTGAGGGGTTAGCATGTCAAGTGTGTAAAACAGTTGGGACGACATTCGACGATTGTCCGAATTGTACACAGTTTAGGGGGATGTTGGGAAACGGCAAATCGGGAGTTCAGAAAGGTCCCCTGACTCTCGAATCACGGCAGTAGGGACCGATAGGGCGTTACCAAGTTACTGTTTCCCAGAGGTAAATTTAGAAGTAAGGGTGGGGGAGAATATTGATAGGATCAATATAGAGGGTGTGTCTCCCAAAGTAAATGTAGGGAAGTTAGATAGGTCTAAGGGTGCGATTCCAAGATCTAAGGGTAATTTACGGTCGATCAGTAGGGACGATCCAGAAAATGATTCAGGAGTTAGAATAATTGAGGATAAGTTATTAAAGGGAGCAAAGCGAATAGATATTGAATTGTTAGCCAAAAAGGGGAAAGTTGATCGTGGCGGGACTCAAGTTAGCGAAGGAAGGTCACAGGATAATCAAGAGATTAGGGGTTATGATAGATTAAACTTGATTAACAAGGGTGTAGAGTTGCTTTTAGGGGATAATGAGGAAAAAGAAAAAGAAAAGAGTCCAAAGACCTTCCTTGGCAACAAGGAGACACCAGATCGATCAACTGAACCGAAACAAGGTGTATCAGTATCTAATATAGAAAATAGGCATTATTTAAAAGTTGTTTTAGGAGGACAGGAATATAGGGCGTTAATTGATTCTGGTTCCACATTGTCTTTAGTAGGGTCAAGGATAGCGGAACAGTTTAAGGATAGATTAAAGTCCTCTGATGTTGTTATTAAAAATGTCAATGGTGGATTAGTGAGGGCGTTAGGGACGTTAGAAATCAATTTAGAGATTGACGGATATGTAGGGAAAATTAATTGCAGGGCATTGAAAGACTTGGAATCGGATATGATATTAGGGATGGACTTCGGCAAACTTTTTAATTTCGATGATAGATTAGGACAGGATCAGTGGCGTGTTAGGGAAGGTCCTTGGAGGTCGTATAGTAGTGAGAAAGGGACAAACTATCCTATAATATTCGGGGAATGCGCTGGCATCTCTGAATTACAGGATGAGGAAAGGGACAAAGTGCAAAAATTGGTGCACAATTTGCTTCCAGACATAAACGCCGATCGGTTAGGAATGACCGACCTTACTGAACATTCAATTGATGTTCAGGGAGCTCCTCCAATCAAACATCGAACACGGCGCATCTCGCCCAAGATGTTGGAGGCAGCTCATGAGGAGGTTAGAAAAATGTTACAGTTGGGAGTTATAGAAAGATCGGCAAGTGACTGGAGCAGTGCACCAGTTTTGGTACGGAAGTCCGACGGATCAATTAGATTTTGTGTGGACTATAGGGACTTGAACTCGGTCACAAAACGGGATGCGTATCCTTTGCCACAAATGGATTCGATTCTGGATAAAATTCGCAAGGCCAAGTATATTAGCAAAATCGACTTGAGGCAGGCGTACTTTCAGGTTAAGATGGCGCCTGCTAGTCGAAAATATACGGCTTTTGCGGTGCCAGGATCGGGTCTATGGCAATTTAAAAGGATGCCATTCGGTTTGACGAATGCGCCCATGACCTTCCAGCGGTTGATCGATGCTATATTCGGTCCGGAATTCGAACCTTTTATTTTCGGATATCTGGACGATATAATCATCGTCACCGAGTCGTTCGATGAGCACTTGAAATATCTGGATTTGGTATTGAGGAAATTATTAGATGCAGGGTTAACAGTGAATAGGGACAAATGCGAATTTTGTTGTAGTAGGGTGACTTATTTAGGATTTATTTTAGATAGGGACGGACTTAGAACAAATCCAGATAAAGTGTCTCCGGTGGTCAATTATCCAGTACCCAGGACAATCAAGGAATTAAGAAGATTCTTTGGTATGATCGCCTGGTACTCGCGTTTTATTGAGAAGGAGGCCGAATTAAAAATACCATTAGTAAGGTTGTTGCATAAGGGACAAGAATGGATATGGGGGGAGGAGCAGCAGGAAGCTTTCGATACACTAAAGAGAGCTTTGACTGTTGCACCCGTTCTTGCTCGCCCTGATTTCAGCAAACCGTTCAAAGTGCAGTGTGATGCAAGTAATTATGCACTGGGAGCGGTGCTGACTCAGGAACAGGAAGACGGGGAGCACCCCATAGTCTACATTAGTAGGGTTTTGTCGGCCGCGGAAAGGAATTATTCCACAACGGAAAAGGAATGTTTGGCGTTAATTTGGGCTATAAAGAAGTTGAGGCCATATTTAGAGGGATATCCATTTACCGCAATCACGGATCATAGTGCGTTGAAATGGTTGCGGAACCTTAAGGAGCCTACTGGTCGTCTCGCTCGGTGGGCTATAGAGATGCAACAATGGGACTTTGAGATAGTCCATAGAAAAGGATCTCTCAATCAAGTCCCAGACGCACTCTCTAGGATGTATCCGGGTGAGGTCGATACAGTGGCTGCTTTTCAGGAGATTAGGGACACTTGGTATTTAAATATGCTCAAGAACGTCGAGCAATTTCCTAACCGTTACCAGCAATGGAGAGTAGAAAACGGTCTATTATATAGGTACCGTAACGATCCATTGTTGGACCCGGTCACAAATAGGGACGAAGATTGGAGATTAGTGGTCCCAGAGGAACAGCGAGAGCGAGTAATAAGGGATGCGCATTGCGAAACCTCGGCGGGTCACTTAGGGGTAGAAAAGACGTATGACAGGGTTATTAGGGACTATTATTGGAGAGGAGTATGGTACGATGTTAATAGATTCGTAGTAGGGTGTGATGTTTGTCAGAGATATAAAGTATCCCAGTTAGGCCCACAAGGATTGCTTAGTAGTAGGGTGATTGAGAGACCTTGGGTAGTGGTGGCAGCGGATATGATGGAGTTTCCACCTAGTAAGAGTCAGTGTAAATACTTGTTAGTTTTCCAAGATTTATTTACTCGGTGGATAGAGTTGAAACCGTTAAGAACCGCGGATGGTAAATCAGTAGCAAAAGCATTTGAGGAATTGATCTTATTTAGGTGGGAGACTCCTGACTATTTGCTTACTGACAATGGTAAAGAGTTTGAGAATAAATTTTTAAATGATGTCTTAGCGGAATATGGGGTTAAACATGTCACCACTCCACCCTACCATCCTCAAGCAAACGCTGTAGAACGGAGCAATCGTACGTTGAAAACTATGATTGCGGCGTTTGTTAAGAACGATCACAGGACCTGGGATCAACACCTTAGTGAATTTAGGCATGCGATAAATACCGCGATTCAATCGTCTTTAAAAGTATCACCCGCATTCCTGAATTATGGGAGACACCCCAGACCTGTTAAAAGTTTACGTAGGGAGGTAGAACCAAGGGAATTAATTCAAAAGGGTGATGAAAAAGCTTGGGCCGATAGGGTACAACGGTTAGATATACTAAGAGATATTGTCACCAAGCATATAGAACAGGCGAAGGAAAAACAAGCTAAGGTATTTAATAAGGGTAGGAAGGACGTCAGATTTTTCCCGGGAGATAGGGTACTTTGTAGGACTCATTATTTGTCTAACGCCGCGAATAGGTTTTCGGCAAAACTGTGTCCTAAATACGAAGGACCTTACACCATATTAGAAGTATTATCGCCTACCGTGTATATTATTGATAGGACTGATAAGTCCAAAGGGAAAATAAATAAGGTGCATGTAAAGGATTTAATCAGGTATGTTACACCACGGGGAGTGAAGGGTAGTAAGGACTGTAAAGTAGCAGGGTAGTTAGTAGAGGTATCCTTCCTAAAAGTAGGGATGGTTTAGAAAACCAAGGAAGAAAGGGGATTAATTGACTGGAGCAGGATGAATAATAAGAAGTTCACGTAAGTTTTTTTATTATTATTACCGTATATTTTTTTTTATCTGTAGGGCTGTCACGTTATCCCGGGAGTATATGAAGGTAGTATTTTAAGGAATAAACTATCCTTACCAGGGTAAGTAAAGTTTAGGGGGGGGTAATGTGATGTAGTAACATCACTGGGCGTCGCCTGGAGAGTCGTTGCTGGTGCGTGTACGTGCGCGCACCACTCCGCGGTAGTACCCGAGTACTATTCCCGCCGGTGGGGATCGCGCACACCCGGGGAAACGGTCGCGAGGCACGTTGTTTACGTGCCGGCCCGCGCTCAGTTGTCGCCATCTTGAATCGATCTAGATTCAAGCGCGCGCACACTGAACACGCGGTCCGCGCTCGTATCGATACGGGGATCGCGCGCATATAGTATAGGGAATTTGGAACGCGGATAGTGGGGGAACATGTGTATAAGAGTACGGAGATAAATGTATATTTGAATTTAGCGCTATTAACTAGAGAATAATTTAGTGATCTATTGAACCAATCAATAGATGACTTTATTAGAGAATAAGACTTCCGTATGGGTAAATATAACAGCATATTACGTTATATGACTGTAATTACCTTAAATACGGAAAGTCGAAATACTAGTTGGGACAATGATAACTTATGCAAATTAGTTGTCATTTTTATCTATAGTAGGGAAAATACGGGTAGCTTTATTACACCTGTGACGGATACGGAAGGGTTGGAGAATTATAATATTGCCGTATCCCTCGCAGGTAACGAGAGAGAGAACAGATAGGGATATTAGGAGATTGAGGGAGATGGAAAATCGGGGAAGAAGTTTGGCGTGACTCGGAAAAACGGATCATCGCCATTCTGATTCTACCCACCGAAAAGTACAGTGTTTTTCAGCATTCTGATTATATCGATCGCAGATTATTATTAGTATTATTGAGGAGGATTGAAAATAATTAAGGAGGATTGAATATAATTAAGGAGGATTGAAATAATTAAGGAGGAATTGTATATTAAGGAGGAAATCAACCAGATAAATACAGTTGTATATATCTATAATATATTTTATCAGATTGTTATAATTTTTTTCAATAATTACTCTATATTTTGGTGAGTTATTTTATTTATTAATGTAATAAGTGATTTATATATCAGTGGGGACAGTGTTAAGTAATTAGTGCGCGTTATTAATTAGTCAAATTATTTATTTTACTTATTTAAAAATTAACGTTCTCTCTCTCGTGGTTAGTGGTGCCACGGGATCTATTATTAGATCCCGTAATATAATTAGTTATATCTAAATTTTGTTAAGGGTGTTAATATTCGTTACGCGGTTTAATAGTTATCCGGAACTATTATTTTATTCAACGGAACTTCCTCTGGGTGAGTCCACCGGGTAATCAGGACTAATAAACTAATAATTGTTTTTCTTTTCGATGATGTTGGGAACCCGGATATAATTTTATTTACATAATATTTTTTATGTTATTTAAATTAAAACTAGCATCACAAACGATTTTAATTTTGATTAAATAAACAAGTGTGCGGCGAACACGTTAACACATTATAGAATAAAATATTCGCAAGGTTATTTTATTATAAACATTAACAATTAATAATCGAAATAAGAATCATTATAAATAAATGCAGATTAAATTAAAAATTGTTGTCGGTTAAAACATGAATTATAGTTAATAAATTGCAATTCAAACCGTGAATATTTCAAATAAAATGCAATGCAACGAATAATTATTAGAAATAAATTGTAGTATCAAATAATAATTGTTTTAAAAGAAAACGGATGGTTCAGCAATCAAAATAACATAAAATATCAGGTTTGCCTTTACGAATAATACAAGCGTATAGATAGCCGAAAAGAATATACCTTAAGTACCCAAATATATAGATATATATATATATATAGGATGACTTTCGGGGACTTTAACTCATATATTTGTTGACTTTCCTGGCTTTTGTTAACTTTCCAGTAAGGCCTGGAAAACCTATATCTTTAATCATATATTCTAGGCATTCCTGAAAAATGAATATGCATATTTCTGGCCGTCCCAGAAATTGTATACGCATATATTCCGAAAATTATGCGATATATAAATTATATGTTATATAAAGCCTCTACTTCAATTGAACAGTTTATTTGAACACAATTTCTTGAAAAGCTGGTGTATGTCATCATATCGATATAGTTACAGAATGATGTAACAGGTCAGGTCCCCGCTCAGCTAATTTAAACTCTACGAAAGCTTAAAAGTTTAACCGTAAGAGGCGCTACTCTATTGAATAAAACTCACTGAAATCGATAGCAGTAATTGCATTGTGCAATCTATTGTTACTCAACAAGTGATGCCGGTTTTATGCAGATATTTTGTCTACGTAATAAAAATTTTATTCACGTGTCTTGAACATGGATGAATTTCAAATGGACGTTGAAAATTTTGAATTCGCCACAGTGTATTGTGCATCTATAACAAACTCATCTGAAATTTTAGAATTTGATTGTATCAACGATGGTAATATTTTTACTACATATTATAATTATTAGGTATATTTAAAATTATTGCAAGTTTGTATGAATTAGAAATATCAAATAGAAAATTCTATAATTGATAAGAGCAAATGGATTAAATGTAGATTTCATTTCCTAAACCTAGATAGAAATGGAATTTCATGTGAACATTTTTAATAGATCATGAAAGTCTTTAGTCATTTTATACTGTTTTTATTACGTAAACTTGTACATCCTTGATATCTCTCTATGATATCTAGATGTATTGCATACCAATCCAGGTTTCTGTTAAGAACATTTGTTTTTTAAAGGTTTTGGTAGTCTAACTCAATTAGAGATAATTCAGGTTCAATCTAAGGTACTAAAACCTGTCGAGAACTAGCATCATTACTGGAAACTTGCATTGACCGAACATAACTCAGTCTGAACTGGGAAGTAATTTTAATTTTTGAAAGCGTCACCAGGTATTGATAATGTAAAAATTAATATGTATTAAAGAGTAAATGATGATTTGATGGGAGATCGTCAAAGGTCAGTTTGGAATTAGACTGCACACCTTTAATAATATGCTAGTAAGACATTGTGTACAATTATGTTGTTTATAGGCACAGCTTGAAATATTCATATTGTATGTATATCACAAGTGAATTTATGAACTGATTATGAGCTATTTACAAGTGTATATTTGCCGTAAGCTCCCCTGACACAATCATTAAATATAGATTATTATTAAATATTATTTGTGAGGTAAAACTCACACCGGTATTAATTTATAATTAGCTAAAGGAGGGAAGCCTTGTCGAAGGGACATACCTGAAACAAGAAAAAGAGTTATTAGTGTATATAGATAGTTATAAGGTTAGCGTAGAGGAAATAGATATAAGTTAAATAGGATTATAATACAATATCATACCTTTGAGACGATGAGTCCTGGGTGATCCAATGATGCTATCCCTGTGAGTCCTGTCCTTGGAGGCGATGAGTCCTGGGTACTGCTCATGGTGATTCCATCTCCCCTTGAGGCGATGAGTTCTGGGTGAATCTTTTGGTCCTGGGTCCGCTCCTTGGTAGTGTTGGTTAGCTGAAAGGTTGATAATAAGTAAATCTAGAATATATATATATAGAAGGTTAGGATAGTAGGATTTATAGAGGGATAAAGTGATGTTGTAATAAGGAAGTTATGTATGAGTATAGGATATTATATATAGGATATGGGGATAGAGGTTAGGAAGAAAGTAAACACCGGCTACGAATCCTGGCCCGAGCCATTCTCGTCACCGATATTTTAGTACGTAAAGGGAAGGAATTAATAGGGTTTTATTGATCTGTTGAGGAAATCGAAGGATTGGAGAAAGGAAGGAGTTTAATAACGAAAAAGGAATGATACAACCATACTGCCACCGACGTCCAACTATGTTCCCACGTAGATCCAATATCATCTCCCGACGACCTGGTGATGGAGAACGAAGGCAGCCACGAAGACGACGACCCAGGAACTGGCGCACTCTTCACACACACAAAATAAAAACCCGTTCGCCGTCGTATAACAAACGACGCCCGACTCGCGTGCAACGGACTCGGCAGTCTGCTCGTATACTAGGGTCAGCGCGGCAGAGAGGGGGGCGGCGCTCGCTGCTCTCGCACATGCACGCCGCGGCAATTGGCGGCGCACCGAGGAGGGGAACGACGGAATGAGCGGGAAGTAGCCATCTACAGCGTGTGTGTACGAGAGAGAAAGAAGACACACCTGTTGCATTGGTGGAGACGCAAGACTGTTCCTCAACGGAATACGGGTTATTTCGTTATTCCGTCACTGGGGAAAAGAAGATTGATACGGGAATAGATGGCGCGGACGGCGGTAATAGTCAATCATCTAATTAACCTGGAGGATATTATTGGTTGAAAAATAAGGAAGAAGAAGACAATCAGCGCCGCGTTTTAACGTAACTACGAGGACGAGCGGGATGCTACGAGTTCCGATCGGCATTCGTAGCCGGATAGTCTCCCCGAGCACACCGAGCAATTTTCGGTAGATCAAATAGTAGTTTTTTTTGTAGAAATCCAGATAGAAGTAGTAGTTCTGGGAGTGGTCGAGTCGTTTCATTTTTGAAGAAGATCGTTTCTCGTTGCGGTAAGTGCATATTGGCGCGTAGATTTGGCACATAATTTTATTACGTACTTTTGGTACATAACTTTTCTTTTCTTTTTCTTTTGCTTAACGTCGCTCTCACACTGATGCGTATCATCAGCGACCACAGAGGTATGTGCGATATCTTTTGTAAAAGCATACTTATTGAAAATACAATAATCAATCGGCAGACGCAGTAAGGGCGCACGAGCCGGCATCTCCGGATTAAGCTGTACGGACCAAGCGTAACAGTTAAAAGATGTTTTTTTAATATTGTTATTGAGTTACGTAACTGAAGTACGTAATTGAGTTACGTACCTGCAGTACGTAAATAAGTTACGTACCTGAAGTACGTAATTGAGGTACGTACCTGCAGTACGTAAATGAGTTACGTACCTGAAGTACGTAATAGTATTAAGCAAAAAAAAAACGATAAGAAAAGTTATGTACCAAAAGTACGTAATAAAATTACGTGCCAAAACTACGCGCCAATATGTACGTATCAAAATGTAATACGTGCTTTTGTTACGTAACAAAATTACGTGTTTATTTTCATTACTCATTACAAAACATATTATTGATAAATGTTGTCATCAAGACACATAAATTAGTTGGTAAAATAGTGTAGATTGTTTATATGTACTTGGTGAAGTGGTATTACAATTAATTTACAATATTACTATGAAAAAATTGTGTTTAAATAAATAGCGTAAGCTGTATATTGGGTTAGATATACTGGGAACTTGAGTAGATTGGAATGATGATGTGATCTTTACTATCGGTGATACAGCTTACTTAAATATAGTTTGTATCAGTAAAGCTACTATATTTTTATTATTTTTGTCACAGATAATTTCTAAATTTCCTTTAATATATGGTAATGTTTAATAAATTCAACCCATCAAATATAATAAATTAGTACTAATATTAATTAAAACTCTTACCAACACTTACTTTTTGTCAAATTTAATTATATTTATCACTGATAAATCAATTCACATCATTATTTAAATGTACTCAAGCTGTCAGTATACCCAACCCAGTATACACGCTATTAATTTAAACACAACTTTTTCATAGTAATTTTGTAAATTAATTATTATTTCACTTCACCAAGTATATATAAACAATCTACACTATTTTACCAACTAATTTATGTGTCTTAATGACACTATTTATCAATAATTTATTCGACAATGAGTAACACACTATAAACTGTTTACCAAGACTCGAATAAACCAACTTGTCAGCCAATAATGTGTAACCTTGATAGTGTAATACTATCCTATATTTTATCAATTTTTTTTACTTTAAAGATGTAATGAAAATATTTAAAAATTGTCATTCACTAGGATATAGTGGACATTTTATAACGAATAAGATATTGATTTGATATTGAACAACACAAATTGTTTGTTTTGAGTCGTCTGCTATACCCTACTGAATGATAATTTTTCACTACATTACTAATCAACAAGAAAAAATTTATAACACATTACAAACTGACAAGTTTGCATATACGAGTGTAAGGAAACAGATTATAATGTTTTACTCATTACCAAATATATTATTGATAAATGTTGTCATCAAGACACATAAATTAGTTGGTAAAATAGTGTAGTTTGTTTATATATACTTGGTGAAGTGGAATAACAATTAATTTACACAATTACTATGAAAAAGTTGTGTTTAAATAAATAGCGTAAGCTGTATATTGGGTTTGATATAGGGGGAACTTGAGTAGATTGGAATGATGATGTGAATTTTTCTATCGATGATACAGCTTACTAAAATATAGTTTCTGTCAGTAAAGCTACTATATATTTATTATTTATATCACAGATAATTTCTTAATTTCCTTAATTTATTATATGGTAATGTTTAATGCATTAAACCCATCAGATATAATGAATTAGTACTAATATTACTTGAAACTCTTACTAACACTTACTTTTTGTAAAATAAAGTTATATTTATCACTGATAAACCAATTCACATCATTATTTTAATGTACTCAAGCTGTCAGTATATCCAACCCAGTATACACCTTACGCTATTAATTTAAACACAACTTTTTCATAGTAATTTTGTAAATTAATTGTTGTTTCACTTCACCAAGTATATATAAACAATCTACACTATTTTACCAACTAATTTATGTGTCTTAATGACAATATTTATCAATAATTTATTCGACAATGAGTAACACACTATAAACTGTTTACCAAGACTCGAGTAAGCCAACTTGTCAGCCTATAATGTGTAATCTTGATAATGTAATACTATCCTATATTTTATCAATTTTTTTTACTTTTAAATTGGTAATGAAAATATAGTTAAAAATTGTCATTCACTAGGATATAGTGGATATTTCACAACGAATAATATGTGATATTCAATATTGTCATTGTATATTGATTTATTCTACATTTTTTGTAATGTCTTTAATTGTTAATTCATACTCAAACTGACACGTTGTAAATAGTGTATTTTGAAGCTGGTTCCATAACTTTTCCTCATGAAGTAGCTTGAAGCTAAAATACTTTTTATACATTATCATGATATAATAAACAATTTTGTATTAAAAGCTAAGTAGCAATAATATTGAAATAAGGATTTGTAACATTCAGCGGGCTCAGAATTATTAAAAGTTCCATACAATGTAACAATGAAAAATTAAACTTTTTAATCAATTATTTGCTTGTAACGGCATGTGCAACTGGGTATTAGTTATTAACTAGATATAATTAACCCTTAGCTGGACTCATGGGGTCACAGTGACCCCAGCATTTTTCAATCAGTTTTTCTATAGCTCCAAAATTTAAAAATTAAACTTATAGCTCCATCTGTCGTAAGGGGGGGTGTATTACTTTGCATTAGAGCCGAGAAGGTTACATAATAAGTAATAACCAAACCAAATTTCAAGTCAAAATATTCAGTAGTTTAGTTACAGTAGAAGATTTTGTGTTGGGGTCACGGTGACCCCAAAGGCCAGCTATGTTATCACAGGGCCTGTGTCCAGCTAAGTGTTAATACTACAATAAATTATGATTAGAAGAATTTCATTTATCATTATCTTTGTCTATATTTTATGAAAGTATTATATGGTGTGGCAGGAAACATTGATAGAAATATTGTCTAATTTTCTTCTTCGATTATTATTAAATGAATTAGTCAAAAATGATCAATTTATTAATTTTTTATATGAACATTAATTCAAAAAATACAATGAAATAATCTTACCCTTAGTACGACGATGCTGCGTAAAAATGTGGTGTATTATCTATGTGCGTATTTACATCTATATCTATAATTACAAAACAGCAACAACAACCGAAACTATAAAACTATAAAAACGACTGTAACAATAAAACTATAAACACAATAATAACTATAAAATTATCCAAACACAACAATAACTATAAATTTATACAAACACAACAATAACTATAAAATTATACAATCAACTATAACTATAAAACTATAAAAATCACTATAATAATAAAAACTTAATGGAACTTTTTAAACAGAAAACGATAGTTTGCGAATATTTTTTACTGCGATTGTAAACAGTGCGCACGAATGTAACAGGAAGCTATTTTGTACTAACGCAAATGCAACATTCGAAATACGTGGCTAGTCAAACTGCGTCTCTCTCGGGTGAAGGCATACATACATATCTTACATACAATATATCTCAGTTACTTACAATTTTATAAAAATAACGTAAGTACGACAATAATGTCATTACCAAGGTATATTAATAAAGTAATGTGTGTCTATATCAAAAGGCGCGATAGCGCCTGCACGCAAGTATGCAGGCGCGTAAGCCCTTATTATACAGCTAACTAACCCCTCAGATTTTTTATATTTTCGTACATTTAAAATTATACTATCTATTTATGCAATTACAAATCTCACATCTATTTTTTATATAAGTTTTCTTACTTTACAATAAATCCGGTTTGAATTCATAAGTGCATAGTGGAGAAATTCGATGTTATTAAAGTTGCTTGCTGAATTCCGATTCTCGAATTTTTGCTATTTCCACTTTCTTTTTCATTCGATGGCAACAAAAAGAGATAGCGTCATAGGAGATGCGAAAGATAGAAAGAGACGAAATTTTTTCCATCCCGTGAGAGAACGCCTACAGAGGTAAAAACTGTTAGCAAGTTGTTTGAGAAGTGGCCGCAAAGAGATATATATATATCTCTATAATATATAAATATTTCGCCGCCGCCGCCGCCGCCGTGTCTACGAATTCAGCATTCAACATATATATATATATGTTTTATATATATGAGCAAATCCACAGAACCTTTAATTTTGGGGAAGCGGGTAATATAGTAGTAAATAAGCAGACTTAGCAACATTATAACAACGGTTTCTGGTAGAAAAAGTAATTCGATGAAGGGTCCTTATCATTTTTTTAAAGTTGTTTTCATTAGCTTTTTGTTAGAGGCTTCATAAAGTTGCATTTTTGCAAATTTGACGATGGAAGTAGTACTTATCTTCTATTTTTTAAGCTTATAGAAATTATAATTCTTCACCAAATGTTACAGAAATTTTTTTTGACAACCTACACCATCTACTCTATTAAACTAAAAGTGTTAGAATAATGTGCCTTCATGATACAGAAAAATAAAAATCGCAACTCTTGAGGAAGTCAGTTTTTGTAAATTTAGGAAATTTTAGAATTTTGATATTATACAAAGATAAGTTTTGTTTATAGCTATTGTGACTAATATTGCTTTTTTCGATTTGCAATAAGGATTCTTATTCTTTTTTGTGCTTAGCTGTGCCTCTTTTTCTTTACTAGCAATTCTACCTTAAACTTTTCAAAATCTCGGGCCCCTAGTCTTCCAAATTTTCATTTTCGCATGGCACACTCGACATTCACAAAAAAAGCATATATAAACTATATCTCTTTACTTTTTAGTAGATTATTGAGTCATCTACGTAAAACCTCAATTGAATTTTTTGTTAATTTAGATAATATAAGCTGTATAAAAGTATAAAATTTTATACCTTTGAACTGAAGTCCAAATTGACTATACGAAATAGGTTATTTCAACAGAAAAGCTAATATAAATACGCACACACACACACACACACACACACACACACACACACACACACACACACACACACACACACACACACACACACACACACACACACACACACACACACACACACACACACACACACCCGCGCGCGCAGACACATACACACACATATCATTCAGTCAGCCTTACGCAAGTAGTTTGTTTACCATTAAAGAGAAGTATGCGAAAAGAAAATTATTTATCATGTAATGAATGTTTCAAATAATTTGCCATGTACTCATTACCAATTGAAACCTTCAAGTTGGAAGATTTATGGAGCAAAAAATGAAATTCCTGTTACAAGTACTCAAACAAAAAAACCATTGTTACTAGGAAAAGAAAATTACAGTACTGTAACGGCACTTGAAAACATCCTTTTATATGAAAAATTGTTGTTAGATATTTCAATTTTTGTTAAATAAGAGACTTAATTATGTTGCTATATTCATAAATTATAGAATAAAAAATGTTCTGTTTATTTACGAAGTGATTTTTTATAATTTACCCTATGATACCCCTCATTAATATTTTAATCGTTAATTTCTTAGATAAGTCTTGAAAAGAAATAGGGGCCCTCATATTTTCCTACTATTTAACCTCTAAAGAAGTAGAAATCTCCATTAAAATCAATGTGCCTCCCAAAAAAAAAAAAAAATTTTTCAAATGAAAATCAAAGGTTCCGTGGATTTGCTCATATATGTTATATATATATGTCATATATATATGTTATATATATATATGTTATATCTCTCTATAATATATAAATATTTCGCCGCCGCCGCCGCCGCCGCCGTGTCTAAGAATTCAGAATTCAACATATATATATATGTCATATATATATATGTTATATATATATGTATGTCATATATATAAGTGTGTGTGTGTGTGCGTGTGTGTGCGTGTGCGTGTGTGTGCGTGCGCGTGTGTGTGTGTGTGTGTGTTTTTTTTTTTTTTTTTTTTTTTTCCGAAGAGGTGGAGAAATGCTTATCGCACCATGACTGGAGCCATGCGAGACTCCCCGTGTGTGGGACTCTCCTACCGAAGGATGTCGATAGGCATACCCACTAAAACTCCACCTCTTTTCTTACCTTTATTCCCCCGCGGAAACCGCCGCAAGGCATTACTTCGCGGGGGGAGGCACGGCTAGATTAGCCCACTACTGTTCTATCGCAACTCCTGTCTCCTCTTCTCTTCTGATGAGACCCAGCCTGTCCACTACGGACGTACAGAGGGTCACTACCGCGTTCCATCCCTCCTGGGAGTCAAGCAGGCACGCCCCGATGCCCTCAGGGGTGAGGGGACCGCTCCAAGTGACTTGAAACTGGTCCCGTTCCTCCCTGAAACGAGGACACCATAAGAGGACGTGTTCCACGTCTTCGTCCACCCCTGGACAAGCCGGGCACTCTGCGCTGCCGTAGACCCCTATACGAAATAGGTAGCTACGGAAGCATCCGTGCCCGGTCAGCACCTGGGTAAGCTGGAAACTGACGAAGCCGTGTTTCCTGCTCGCCCACTCCTGGATCCGCGGGATTATGCGGTAGGTCCAGCGGCCGTCCCTGGCTGAGTCCCATCTCCGCTGCCACTCCTCTACGGTCCGCAATGACCATCGGTTATGGCAGCGATTCTCTTCTACGCGTCGCCCACCCTCACGGTGTCTTTCAGCTCTCTCGGCTGCCAGGAGGTCGAAGGGGGCGGTCCCCGCGATCACCGAGAGCGCAATGTCAGATACGGTTCGGTACGCCCGGGCCACCCTTAGCGCAGCTATCCTGCAGGCTCTCTGACACGGAGCACCAAAGCTCTTGTGCCTGTTCAGGGCATCAGCCCAGATAGGAGCTCCGTATAAAATTACGGAGCTCACCACCGAGGCAAGGAGAGACCTTCGCGGTTGCTGGGGTCCCCCGATGTTGGGCATGATGCCCGCCAGCGCACGGGCCACCCTTGCCGCCTTTGAGCCCGCGTTCGCGAGATGGTGTTTGAACGACAGCCGCGCGTCTAGTGTGACCCCTAAATACTTCAAGGTTTTCACCGACCGTATCCGTTCTTTACCTACCGTGAAGGTGGCGGTCCTCTCCTTTTTTGTGCGAGAGATGAGCACCGCCTCCGTTTTTTTCCGCCGCCAGACTAAGTCCGTGGTCTCTCAACCAAGTGGCGACCACTTCTATAGAGACGTCTCCGAGATATTCGATCTCTTCGACACTCTTTGCGACCACCACTAGCGCCACGTCGTCCGCGAAAGCCACCATCGAGACACCCTCCGGAAGTTGCTGCCTAAGCAGGCCGTCATAGACAACGTTCCAGAGTAGGGGCCCAATGACCGAACCCTGCGGCACGCCTCCCGTGATGTTGTGGGAGTGCACACCGTCGTCGGTGTCGTAGAGCAGAGTACGGTCAGTCAGGTAACTCGAGGTGACCTCCCTGAGATAGAGTGGCACTTGGAAGTGCTGCAGGGACAGCATGATGTCGTCCCATCTGGCCGAGTTGAAGGCATTCCGGATGTCCAAGGTGATGATGGCACACATCCGCCTTGCACTCCGACCAGCATTGATGGCGTTTGTGGCTATGCCAACAACTCTGCCTACAGCATCCATGGTCGATCGACCCTTTCGGAAGCCGAACTGGTTGTCGGAGAGGTCTCCGGCCCGACCGATGGCCTCTGCAAGCCTGGCGCAGATCACCCGCTCCAGGAGCTTCCCAACTATATCCAGTAGACAGAGCGGGCGGTAAGATGATGGCTCCTCCGGGGGTTTGTTTCCCTTTGGTAGGAGTACCAGCCTCTGCGTCTTCCACTGGGCCGGGAAGCAACCTTCTCTTAGGCATGCGTTGAATGCGTCCAGGAACAAGCCCGGAGCACTCATCGCCGCTGTCTTGACGGCCAGGCCAGGTATTCCGTCAGGCCCTGGAGCTTTACGTACGGAAATACCCTTAGCGGCCATCCTCAGTTCGGCTTCACTAATGTCTGGCGACTCGGCTGCACCAATGGTGGCCATCAGGCCCGTCTCTACTGCCCTTTTCCGATGTTCTGGAAACAGGTGTGTGTGTGTGTGTGGTGTGTGTGTGTGTGTGTGTGTGTGTGTGTGTGTGTGTGTGTGTGTGTACGTGTTACTTGTTTTTTCAAGAATAGATAATATATGTATTTTTTCCGTGCGCAAAAAAAAGTTGTGAATATAACTTGAAAGAATGTGTATTAGCTTACTTATTCCTGATAAAACTCATAAAATAAAATCGGACCTAAAATTTAATGTAATGTTTTTAAAAATATGCACAATTTTTCGAAGATAAAATAAATATTAATCAAGTATAACATACACTTTTCAAATATCTATATGTGAAATATACAATAAATTAAAAATTAAATACATTAAGTATTGCATTTTTAAGATAATTCTATTATAAACAGTAATGGCAAAAGAAAATTATTATTTTAGTAGTAATTTAATTTAATTTAAATATTATTCAAATCAACCCATGACTGGAGCCATGCGAGACTCCCCGTGTGTGGGACTCTCCTACCGAAGGATGTCGATAGGCATACCCACTAAAACTCCACCTCTTTTCTTACCTTTATTCCCCCGCGGAAACCGCCGCCAAGGCATTACTTCGCGGGGGGAGGCACGGCTAGATTAGCCCACTACTGTTCTATCGCAACTCCTGTCTCCTCTTCTCTTCTGATGAGACCCAGCTGTCCACTACGGACGTACAGAGGGTCACTACCGCGTTCCATCCCTCCTGGGAGTCAAGCAGGCACGCCCCGATGCCCTCAGGGGTGAGGGGACCGCTCCAAGTGACTTGAAACTGGTCCCGTTCCTCCCTGAAACGAGGACACCATAAGAGGACGTGTTCCACGTCTTCGTCCACCCCTGGACAAGCCGGGCACTCTGCGCTGCCGTAGACCCCTATACGAAATAGGTAGCTACGGAAGCATCCGTGCCCGGTCAGCACCTGGGTAAGCTGGAAACTGACGAAGCCGTGTTTCCTGCTCGCCCACTCCTGGATCCGCGGGATTATGCGGTAGGTCCAGCGGCCGTCCCTGGCTGAGTCCCATCTCCGCTGCCACTCCTCTACGGTCCGCAATGACCATCGGTTATGGCAGCGATTCTCTTCTACGCGTCGCCCACCCTCACGGTGTCTTTCAGCTCTCTCGGCTGCCAGGAGGTCGAAGGGGGCGGTCCCCGCGATCACCGAGAGCGCAATGTCAGATACGGTTCGGTACGCCCGGGCCACCCTTAGCGCAGCTATCCTGCAGGCTCTCTGACACGGAGCACCAAAGCTCTTGTGCCTGTTCAGGGCATCAGCCCAGATAGGAGCTCCGTATAAAATTACGGAGCTCACCACCGAGGCAAGGAGAGACCTTCGCGGTTGCTGGGGTCCCCCGATGTTGGGCATGATGCCCGCCAGCGCACGGGCCACCCTTGCCGCCTTTGAGCCCGCGTTCGCGAGATGGTGTTTGAACGACAGCCGCGCGTCTAGTGTGACCCCTAAATACTTCAAGGTTTTCACCGACCGTATCCGTTCTTTACCTACCGTGAAGGTGGCGGTCCTCTCCTTTTTTGTGCGAGAGATGAGCACCGCCTCCGTTTTTTCCGCCGCCAGACTAAGTCCGTGGTCTCTCAACCAAGTGGCGACCACTTCTATAGAGACGTCTCCGAGATATTCGATCTCTTCGACACTCTTTGCGACCACCACTAGCGCCACGTCGTCCGCGAAAGCCACCATCGAGACACCCTCCGGAAGTTGCTGCCTAAGCAGGCCGTCATAGACAACGTTCCAGAGTAGGGGCCCAATGACCGAACCCTGCGGCACGCCTCCCGTGATGTTGTGGGAGTGCACACCGTCGTCGGTGTCGTAGAGCAGAGTACGGTCAGTCAGGTAACTCGAGGTGACCTCCCTGAGATAGAGTGGCACTTGGAAGTGCTGCAGGGACAGCATGATGTCGTCCCATCTGGCCGAGTTGAAGGCATTCCGGATGTCCAAGGTGATGATGGCACACATCCGCCTTGCACTCCGACCAGCATTGATGGCGTTTGTGGCTATGCCAACAACTCTGCCTACAGCATCCATGGTCGATCGACCCTTTCGGAAGCCGAACTGGTTGTCGGAGAGGTCTCCGGCCCGACCGATGGCCTCTGCAAGCCTGGCGCAGATCACCCGCTCCAGGAGCTTCCCAACTATATCCAGTAGACAGAGCGGGCGGTAAGATGATGGCTCCTCCGGGGGTTTGTTTCCCTTTGGTAGGAGTACCAGCCTCTGCGTCTTCCACTGGGCCGGGAAGCAACCTTCTCTTAGGCATGCGTTGAATGCGTCCAGGAACAAGCCCGGAGCACTCATCGCCGCTGTCTTGACGGCCAGGCCAGGTATTCCGTCAGGTCCCTGGAGCTTTACGTACGGAAATACCCTTAGCGGCCATCCTCAGTTCGGCTTCACTAATGTCTGGCGACTCGGCTGCACCAATGGTGGCCATCAGGCCCGTCTCTACTGCCCTTTTCCGATGTTCTGGAAACAGGTGTGTGTGTGTGTGTGTGTGTGTGTGTGTGTGTGTGTGTGTGTGTGTGTGTGTGTGTGTGTGTACGTGTTACTTGTTTTTTCAAGAATAGATAATATATGTATTTTTTCCGTGCGCAAAAAAAAGTTGTGAATATAACTTGAAAGAATGTGTATTAGCTTACTTATTCCTGATAAAACTCATAAAATAAAATCGGACCTAAAATTTAATGTAATGTTTTTAAAAATATGCACAATTTTTCGAAGATAAAATAAATATTAATCAAGTATAACATACACTTTTCAAATATCTATATGTGAAATATACAATAAATTAAAAATTAAATACATTAAGTATTGCATTTTTAAGATAATTCTATTATAAACAGTAATGGCAAAAGAAAATTATTATTTTAGTAGTAATTTAATTTAATTTAAATATTATTCAAATCAAAATTTAAAAATTGTATGGATATATAAGTAAGTAGATTACGTATATTTATATAAAACAATATCTTAAATAAACAAGTATGTATTTATTAGAAACAAAAGGTTATTTAAGGAATGCCTTTGTTTATAATAATTAAAATAAATATATGGGGTCTGTAACTGAAGGAAAAAATAATTGGATATAATTATGGATTAAAACGCAAATTTTGAAAGAGGGTGCTAATTACGAATTACGGGAGAAATGGAAGAAACAGGTTTTTATTTATATACCACTAAAATGTTATAAATAATTTTTTGAAACTAATACAAAAATTAATTTAATTAAGTAGAAAGTTTTATTACTCTAAAAGTACAAAATATTAATGACATATAGGACTCTTGGCGATGACTTAAATAAGTAATCTTAGGAGGTATAGTTCTATTTAGATCCGTTTAACATAATCTAAAATTTTAATAGGTTTTTACTAAATACTACAATTAAGTTTATGCACTTTACTATTTTTGGTAAGTTAATTGTTCATTACCACACATATATATATATGGGCTATTTCACGTCAAGTGGTACGATGAAAATTTTAAATCACTCCAAATTTTCTGAACAGACTGGAAATATCTTCCAGAAGATAGAAAAAAAATTTTAGATGTTAAAAATAATTTGCCTAAGAGTTATTCCACCATGAAAATTGGAAATTTTTCAATTTTTTAGAAAATTTGCTATTTTTAAAGCCATTTATCTCAAAATCTATTAATTTTTTTGAAAAAACATTACAAACAACTTTTGTTTAAAATAATTTTTAGAACTTATCTACCTGGGTTACAATTCTTAATTTTAAAATCTCGAAGAGATAGAGCACTCGAAAATATTGAATATCAAAAAAAGGCGACCACGCCACAATCGATTTTGATCTAACATCGCTCAAAAGATCACATTTTTTGAGAGCTTTCGAATGGCGGTGGTTAGATTATTGGCCAAGACCGCTGGTGTAGGTTATACCCCATAAACCTCATAAAATCACTAATTTTCATGTATTTTAGGGCATAACTTACACCAGCGGTCTTGGCCAATAATCTAACCACCGCCATTCGAAAGCTCTCAAAAAATGTGATCTTTTGAGCGGTGTTAGATTAAAATCGATTGTGGCGTGGTCGCATTTTTTTGATATTTAATATTTTCGAGTGCTCTATCTCTTCGAGATTTTAAAATTAAGAATTGTAACCTAGGCAGATAAATTGTAAAGATTATTTTGAACAAAAGTTGTCAATAATGTTTTTTCAAAAAAATCAATAGATTTTGAGATAAATGGCTTTATAAATAGTAATTTTTCTAAAAAATTGAAAAATTTCCATTTTTCATGGTGGAATAACTCTTAGGCAAATTATTTTTAACATCTAAAATTTTTTTTCTATCTTCTGGAAGATATTTCCAGTCTGTTCACAAAAGTTGGAGTGATTTAAAATTTTCATCGTACCACTTCACGTGAAATAGCCCATATATATATATGGGTGGTTCTCTGTGACATCGAAGATGAAAAAAATAAATATTGCTATAACAGTGGGAATATGTTTTAGAAGTATCCAGTGTTCTCTTGAATTTTTTCAGATTTTTTCTGGGCCATTATTTTAAGTTACAGAGAGTCAAAGTTGACATTTTAGCACTTTTTTGCATTATATGCCCATTTTCATGAATTTTTAGCTCCCACGGGATGCATTTTTCACTAAAAACGTAAGTATGACTTTTTTTGTAAAATTTTCCGAACTTTTCATTAAAAATACTTTTAAAGACATAAATGTATGCTGTCACACTCTTGTAAGCCATTTAAACCTTAAATAGTGAAAATCAGCAATTCTGCTCCGGACTCTGGTAACCTAATACTGTCTAAAAGATGTCTTTTTATAGTCAAATACTGCCTAAAAATTTCCAGAGTGGGTCTAAATCATTAAGATCACTTATGGTCAAAATATCCGGGAAAAGTGCCCGAAATATTAATAGAAATGTATATTTGTTGCCTTATAACGATGAATCTATTAGCATGATCATTGCAAAAAAATTTGTACACTTACCTTAGAGTGGTAGAAAAGTATCTTCACTTGTTTCAGTATCCATCTAATCCCCTGTAAGCTGCTAAAAATACAAATATTATTATACAAATGTAAAAAATTAATTTTTAAACATTTATAATGCTGAATTTTTAGTTTTACATCCCTTACAAGAATTATAATACTAATCTGAAGGGTTACTATAAATATATAAACATCATTATTACAATAACTGAATATACGTATTTAAT
The DNA here is from genome assembly GCA_026168455.1 of Theocolax elegans. Lineage (NCBI taxonomy): Eukaryota > Metazoa > Arthropoda > Insecta > Hymenoptera > Cerocephalidae > Theocolax > Theocolax elegans. The sequence continues at coordinate 16,486,725 of CM047427.1, read as the reverse complement.
ACAAAAGATATATAAATAAATCGGATATATAATTATAATGAATAATATGATAACGTGACAGTGACAAGTTTGTGAAATCTAAACAATGTATTGCTGAATAATAATAATAATAATGTTGATACTTTTATAGTAATCCTTCAGATTAGTATAATAATTCTTGTAACGGATGTAAAACTAATAATCCAGCATTATAAATGTTTAAAAAATAATTTTTTATAATTTTATAATAATATTTGTATTTTTAGCAGCTTACAGGGGATTAGATGGATACTGAAACAAGTGAAGATACTTTTCTACCACTCCAAGGTAAGTGCACAAATTTTTTTGCAATGATCATGCTAATAGATTCATCGTTATAAGGCAACAAATATACATTTCTATTAATATTTCGGGCACTTTTCCCGGATATTTTGACCATAAGTGATCTTAATGATTTAGACCCACTCTGGAAATTTTTAGGCAGTTTTTGACTATAAAAAGACATCTTTTAGACAGTATTAGTCCGGAGCAGAATTGCTGATTTTCACTATTTAAGGTTTAAATGGCTTACAAGAGTGTGACAGCATACATTTATGTCTTTAAAAGTATTTTTAATGAAAAATTCGGAAAATTTTACAAAAAAAGTCATACTTACGTTTTTAGTGAAAAATGCATCCCGTGGGAGCTAAAAATTCATGAAAATGGGCATATAATGCAAAAAAGTGCTAAAATGTCAACTTTGACTCTCTGTAACTTAAAATAATGGCCCAGAAAAAATCTGAAAAAATTCAAGAGAACTACTGGATACTTCTAAAACATATTCCCACAGTTATAGCAATATTTATTTTTTTCATCTTCGATGTCACAGAGAACCACCCATATATATATTACACCTTTGGTGTAAGTTATGTCCTAAAATACGTGAAAATTAGTGATTTTATGAGGTTTATGAGGCATAAGTTACACCAGCGGTCTTGGCCAATAATCTAACCCAAGCCATTCGAAAGCTCGCGAAAAATGTAAACTTTTGAGAGCTGTTAGATTAAAATCGATTATGGTGTAGTAGCCTTTTTTTTTGATATTCAATATGTCCGGGTGTTCTATCTCTTCGAGATTTTAAAATTAAGAAATGTAACCAGGGTAGATAAGTTCTAAAGATTAATTTAAACAAAAGTTATTGGAAGTTGATAATTCGCTCTCCATTTTTGTATATATTTCGTTACTTATTTTTTATATCGAAGGTGGGAGCCAGAGGTTTTTTGTAAGAAAACAAAAAACTTACATATTTAATTATTTAAATATTTAATTATTTAATTAATTGCATACTTCTTAAACAATGGACAACTTTTAAACATCGACTGGCAATTACATCTTCAAGATTACGCTTTTTGCTACGCTGCAGGTCACACGATGTTCTACCAAAACACATCGTTCAACGCAATAAACATCTTGCGAACATCAATTTCTACAGCAATTCGTGTAGTAAGTTGTTTTCGCAACATAATAATAGATTATTGTTTAAAATTTTGAATTTTGAAATTAAAGATGTTAACTTCCATATTAATTTTATGAAGAAACAATTAGCAAAATTAGAATTGAAAATAAAAAGTTCGACAATTGATAAAGATACGGTAAATAATTTTTTCAACTTAACAGATAAAAAATCGTTTATTAAGTATAAAAATAGTAACATAATACATATTAAGAAATTTAACTCTATTATTTATTATCATAATAATAATGAAAATAAACGAAATTGGATTAAAAATTGTACAGATATTAGTTTACCTCAAGATGTTGTTGAAATAACGTCGTTAGGACCAAAATTTAGTATTAAGAAAAACATTGATAAGAAAACTATTATTGATACTATTAAAAATATTGAAAATGTTCTTGAAAATTCTACATTAATAACTGAACAAAAAAATAACATTCGACAAAAAATAGTTTCTACTCTGAATAACAATTGGAAAGGCAATAAACATATATCTATAGAAGATAGACAGTTTGCAAAAAAAGTTAGGAGCACGAAAAGATTCCTGAGTGATAACAAAGACATATTTTTCACGCAAGCAGATAAAGGTAAAATTCTATACTCAGATCTCAAAAAACCCGTTAATACCCGACAAGTATTTTGAACCATGCAAAAATTTCTACCAATCTGAATACAGATTTTTTTATATGAAAAGCATCTTACACTATTATTTTTCATTTCTGGCCCGCACATGTTTTACAGTAATAAATAAATAATATTCTAATGATATTAATTTGTGCAAAATTAATTTCTGCAATACTAATAAAATGGACATTTCTTTTTTATTCTTTTAAATAATAAAATAATACTTGCACCACCGTTGGTTAAACGCTTCATATATGTGTTAATTCTGACTTACTAATGTATTCCTTTACATTTATGAAAGTATATAATACCGTGAAGAAACTGCAATGAGTAATAATATATAAATATTGCAATACTATCTGGCAATTTTAATTTCCTACATCACCAATGATAAAATAGACATCATTATTTTAATCTAATAAAGTTCCTAAAAGAGGCCTGCGATGGCTTGGTCGGTAGGGCGACGGACTCGTAATCTGGAGGTCCCAGGTTTGATTTCCGGCCCCGGCCGATTGATACAAGCACCACTAGCGACTGTATTTTCAACAAGTGCTTTCTTCACCAAGACATCGTATGACATCCGTCGCTGATTAGCAAGTTTTTCTTAGTAGTTATGTAAAATAATTATTATTTCACTTAACTAAGGATATACAATCTACATGATTTTACCAATTAATTAATTAATTAATAAGATAAAAGCTAAGATGTATGTAATTATTTATAAAATGTAACATCAGTTAATATAGTCAGAATTAACACATATATGAAGCGTTTAACCAACGGTGGTGCAAGTATTATTTTATTATTTAAAAGAATAAAAAAGAAATGTCCATTTTATTAGTATTGCAGAAATTAATTTTGCACAAATTAATATCATTAGAATATTATTTATTTATTACTGTAAATCATGTGCGGGCCAGAAATGAAAAATAATAGTGTAAGATGCTTTTCATATAAAAAAATCTGTATTCAGATTGGTAGAAATTTTTGCATGGTTCAAAATACTTGTCGATTACAGTTTGATTTCAGTGCTTTCAATTGCAGAAACTTTTTACGAAGTTTAAGTAATATATATAAAAATGTTTATATAAAATATAAATTTATGGTAGGATTCAAAATACTTGTCGATTTCAGTTTGATTTCAATTCTTTCAATTGCAGAAATTTTTTATACGAAATTTTCGTAATATTTATAAAAATGTTTCATTAAAATTCAAAGAAATAGATAAAATAAGGTAGTTAGAAATTAAAATTATTTATTTATCAGATAACAATGTCAGATTGAATTGCAGAATTTATTTATCAGATAACAATTTTCAAAGTTTGATTAGAATAGCACAATACTTGCGGGTTTTGACACCTTCTTGGAAGGTGTTTTCGTATAAGTTACGTATAAAAAAGGTGTAATAAAATATAAATAAGTAGAGAAAATATGGTTGAGTATACGTTTAAAAATTTTATGAGTTTTATCAAGAATGAGTAAACAAATACACATTCTTTCATGTTACGTTCACAACTTTTTTTTTGCGCACGGAAAAAATACATATATTATGTATTCTTGAAAAAACAATTTTAAAATATATATATATTATATAAATATTCCGCCGCACGCACACACACCCACATACATACATACATATATATACACATATATGGGCTATTTTCCAAATTTACTTTACAATTACCGCTATAAATTTGTTTTCGCACAAGTTTTGCGCATGCGCGGAAATGGTACGGAATTCAGAATTAAAAGTATTTATTCTATCTATTAAAGAAGGAAACAACTGATGCATAATTACTTATTTTCTTTTCAATTTTTCGGTTTCTGAAAATTTTACATTTTCTCACATTTTTTTATTTTTGGTAAAGATCATACTAGCATGAGAATTGTCCATGTTATTATTGTTTACCAAAAATAAAAAAATGTGAGAAAATGTAAAATTTTCAGAAACCGAAAAATTGAAAAGAAAATAAGTAATTATACATCAGTTGTTTCCTTCTTTAATAGATAGAATAAATACTTTATATTCTGAATTCCGTACCATTTCCGCGCATGCGCAAAACTTGTGCGAAAACAAATTTATAGCGGTAATTGTAAAGTAAATTTGGATATGGACACATTACTTTATTAATATACCTTGGTAATGATATTATTGTCATACTTACGTTATTTTTATAAAATTGTAAGTAACTACGATATATTGTATGTAAGATATGTACGTATGCCTTCACCCGAGAGAGACGCAGTTTGACTAGCCACGTATTTCGAATGCTGCATTTGCGTTAGTACGAAATAGCTTCCTGTTAAATTCGTGCGCACTGTTTACAATCGCAGTTAAAAATAATCGCCAACTATCGTTTTCTGTTTAAAAAGTTCCATTAAGTTTTTATTATTAAAGTGGTTTTTATAGTTTTATAGTTATAGTTGATTGTATAATTTTATAGTTATTGTTGTGTTTGTATAAATTTATAGTTATTGTTGTGTTTGGATAATTTTATAGTTATTATTGTGTTTATAGTTTTATTGTTACAGTCGTTTTTATAGTTTTATAGTTTCGGTTGTTGTTGCTGTTTTGTAATATAGATATAGATGTAAATACGCACATAGATAATACACCACATTTTTACGCAGCATCGTCGTACTAAGGGTAAGATAAATTTCTTTGTATTTTTTGAATTAATGTTCATATAAAAAATTAATAAATTGATCATTTTTGACTAATTCATTTAATAATAATCGAAGAAGAAAATTAGACAATATTTCTATCAATGTTTCCTGCCACACCATATAATACTTTCATAAAATATAGACAAAGATAATGATAAATGAAATTCTTCTAATCATAATTTATTGTAGTATTAATTATATCTAGTTAATAACTAATACCCAGTTGCACATGCCGTTACAAGCAAATAATTGATTAAAAAGTTTAATTTTTCATTGTTACATTGTATGGAACCTTTAATAATTCTGAGCCCGCTGAATGTTACAAATCCTTATTTCAATATTATTGCTACTTAGCTTTTAATACAAAATTGTTTATTATATCATGATAATGTATAAAAAGTATTTTAGCTTCAAGCTACTTCATGAGGAAAAGTTATGGAACCAGCTTCAAAATACACTATTTACAACGTGTCAGTTTGAGTATGGATTAACAATTAAAGACATTACAAAAAATGTAGAATAAATCAATATACAATGACATATTGAATATCACATATTATTCGTTGTGAAATATCCACTATATCCTAGTGAATGACAATTTTTAACTATATTTTCATTACCAATTTAAAAGTAAAAAAAATTGATAAAATATAGGATAGTATTACATTATCAAGATTACACATTATAGGCTGACAAGTTGGCTTACTCGAGTCTTGGTAAACAGTTTATAGTGTGTTACTCATTGTCGAATAAATTATTGATAAATATTGTCATTAAGACACATAAATTAGTTGGTAAAATAGTGTAGATTGTTTATATATACTTGGTGAAGTGAAACAACAATTAATTTACAAAATTACTATGAAAAAGTTGTGTTTAAATTAATAGCGTAAGGTGTATACTGGGTTGGATATACTGACAGCTTGAGTACATTAAAATAATGATGTGAATTGGTTTATCAGTGATAAATATAACTTTATTTTACAAAAAGTAAGTGTTAGTAAGAGTTTCAAGTAATATTAGTACTAATTCATTATATCTGATGGGTTTAATGCATTAAACATTACCATATAATAAAGGAAATTAAGAAATTATCTGTGATAAAAATAATAAATATATAGTAGCTCAACTGACAGAAACTATATTTAAGTAAGCTATATCATCGATAGAACAATTCACATCAGCATTCCAATCTACTCAATGTCCCAGTATACCGAACCCAGTATATAGCTTACGCTATTTATTTAAATGCAACTCTTTGATAGTACTTTTTTAAATTATTTATTATTCCACTTAACCAAGTATATATAAACTATCTACACTATTTTACCAACTAATTTATGTGTCTTGATTACAACATTTATCAATAATGTATTTGGTAATGTGTAAAACATTATAAACTGTTTGCCTAGTATCGTATACCAAACTTGTCAGTTTATAGTGTGTAATTAATTTTTTCTTATTGATTGGTAATGTAGTGAAAAATTATCATTCAGTAGGGTATAGCGTACCACTCAAAACAAATAATTTGTGTTGTTTAATATCAAATCAATATATTATTCTTTATGAAATGTCCACTATATCCTAGTGAATGACAATTTTTAACTATATTTTCATTACCAATTTAAAAGTAAAAAAAATTGATAAAATATAGGATAGTATTACACTATCAAGTTTACACACTATAGGCTGACAAGTTGGCTTATTCGAGTCTTGGTAAACAGTTTATTGTCGAATAAATTATTGATAAATATTGTCATTAAGACACATAAATTAGTTGGTAAAATTGTGTAGATTGTTTATATATACTTGGTGAAGTGAAATAATAATTAATTTACAAAATTACTATGAAAAAGTTGTGTTTAAATTAATAGCGTAAGGTGTATACTGGGTTGGGTATACTGACAGCTTGAGTACATTAAAATAATGATGTGAATTGGTTTATCAGTGATAAATATAACTTTATTTTACAAAAAGTAAGTGTTAGTAAGAGTTTCAAGTAATATTAGTACTAATTCATTATATCTGATGGGTTTAATGCATTAAACATTACCATATAATAAAGGAAATTCAGAAATTATCTGTGATAAAAATAATAAATATATAGTAGCTTTACTGACAGAAACTATATTTTAGTAAGCTATATCATCGATAGAAAAATTCACATCATCATTCCAATCTACTCAAGTTCCCCCTTTATCAAACCCAATATACAACTTATGCTATTTATTTAAACACAACTTTTTCATAGTAATTGCGTAAATTAATTGTTATTCCACTTCACCAAGTATATATAAACAAACTACACTATTTTACCAACTAATTTATGTGTCTTGATGACAACATTTATCAATAATATATTTGGTAATGAGTAAAACATTATAATCTGTTTCCTTAGACTCCGTTTATGCAAACTTGTCAGTTTGTAATGTGTTATAAATTGTTTCTTGTTGATTAGTAATGTAGTGAAAAATTATCATTCAGTAGGGTATAGCAGACGACTCAAAACAAACAATTTGTGTTGTTCAATATCAAATCAATATCTTATTCGTTATAAAATGTCCACTATATCCTAGTGTATGACAATTTTTAAATATTTTCATTACATCTTTAAAAGTAAAAAAAATTGATAAAATATAGGATAATATTACATCAACAAGATTACACATTATAGGCTGACAAGTTGGCTTATTCGAGTCTTGGCAAACAATTTATAGTGTTTTACTCATTGTCGAATAAAATATTGATAAATATTGTCTTTAAGACACATAAATTAGTTGGTAAAATTGTGTAGATTGTTTATATATACTTGGTGAAGTGAAATAATAATTAGTTTACAAAATTACTATAAAAAAGTTGTGTTTAAATAAATAGCGTAAGGTGTATACTGAGTTGGGTATACTGACAGCTTGAGTACATTTAAATAATGATGTGAATTGATTTATCAGTGATAAATATAATTAAATTTGACAAAAAGTAAGTGTTGGTAAGAGTTTTAATTAATATTAGTACTAATTTATTATATTTGATGGGTTGAATTTATTAAACATTACCATATATTAAAGGAAATTTAGAAATTATCTGTGACAAAAATAATAAAAATATAGTAGCTTTACTGATACAAACTATATTTAAGTAAGCTGTATCACCGATAGTAAAGATCACATCATCATTCCAATCTACTCAAGTTCCCAGTATATCTAACCCAATATACAGCTTACGCTATTTATTTAAACACAATTTTTTCATAGTAATATTGTAAATTATTTGTAATACCACTTCACCAAGTACATATAAACAATCTACACTATTTTACCAACTAATTTATGTGTCTTGATGACAACATTTATCAATAATATGTTTTGTAATGAGTAATGAAAATAAACACGTAATTTTGTTACGTAACAAAAGCACGTATTACATTTTGATACGTACATATTGGCGCGTAGTTTTGGCACGTAATTTTATTACGTACTTTTGGTACATAACTTTTCTTATCGTTTTTTTTTTTTGCTTAATACTATTACGTACTTCAGGTACGTAACTCATTTACGTACTGCAGGTACGTACCTCAATTACGTACTTCAGGTACGTAACTTATTTACGTACTGCAGGTACGTAACTCAATTACGTACTTCAGTTACGTAACTCAATAACAATATTAAAAAAACATCTTTTAACTGTTACGCTTGGTCCGTACAGCTTAATCCGGAGATGCCGGCTCGTGCGCCCTTACTGCGTCTGCCGATTGATTATTGTATTTTCAATAAGTATGCTTTTACAAAAGATATCGCACATACCTCTGTGGTCGCTGATGATACGCATCAGTGTGAGAGCGACGTTAAGCAAAAGAAAAAGAAAAGAAAAGTTATGTACCAAAAGTACGTAATAAAATTATGTGCCAAATCTACGCGCCAATATGCACGTAACAAAATGTTCGAATTTAGCATGTAACAATACGTACTTTTGGTACGTAATTTTGGTACGTGCTTTTGTTACGTAACAAAATTACGTATTTATTTTCAATAGGGCGGCCACCGATTAATTTTATAAATCGAGTGTATCGCCGGGGATTTCTTACGCGCCGCGTTTAGACCTCCCGCGAGTCCGTGCCGCCATATTGACACGTGCCGCGAATTATATTATGATCGTTTAAAGATTGGGAATTGCGATATCGTTTTTATACCGGAATTTGTAACTTGGTAGAATCGGATTAATTAATTAATATCGGTGATCAGAAGATCGGGTCCGCTTTGCGGGAATTTACTCTACAAAATCTATTGTATTGATTAAAATTGTAACGGTGATCACCCGTAGTGATCGAAGGTGGAAATAGTAACTTCTAAGTAATAAACTTGTCCTCGAATTTAACAGACTTGAATCGTTGAGTTTTTGACTTATTAAACCTGTACCTCAGTAAATCACCGTCATACGTGCTGAAGGAGATACAATTCGTCGTTGGTTTCGCCACCTCCGTATTGGCGTTGGAGCCACGTCCTGAGGAGTCGTACCGGGAAGTTATTTGTATTGGTAAGACCTGGCGCCCAGTAAAATAACAAATACGGTCTTTACCGGATTAATAGGTCATATATATATATATATATATATATTTAATAAAGTGGAATCGAGTAGCGTGGTTTACGGACCACGAAAGTGAGGACCACGTTACAAAATGGCGCCCAACGTGTTCGGGTAATTACCGCGACGCATTTTCGTTTTCCTTCGTATTTTCTCGTTACGTTACGTTTACAAGAAATCCCCCGTGTGCTGAGTGAATTTATATTAATAATTTTATATTTTATTTGTGAATCTGCCCATAATTATTTTTTTGAAGTTATTGGTGATTTGAAATTAATTTTTTTTTCTATTTTACATATATTACGTTTACCTCCAATATCTGTCCAATACTTGTCCAATATTGATATATTACATAATATTTCATATACATACATATAATATTATATTATTTCTTGTACTGCATAAACATATATTTATTGGAAGTAAACCTTATTTTCAGCTAGTGGAAAATTTTATTTTCAGCATTACTGGTAGTAAACCTTATTTTCAGCTGGTGGAAAAATTTATTTTCAACATTATTTCTAGTAAACCTTGTTTTCAGCTGGTGGAATACTTTGTTTTCAGTGTTGCTGGTAATAATTCTTATTTTCAACTTGTAGAAAATTTATTTTCTTCAGTATTGGTGGTAAACTTTATTTACATTTAATAATAGATTATATTTTCAGCAGATTTGGTAGTAAAATTAATTTCCCTCCCCAGGAATCAATTATAAGAATTTATCGCTTTATATTTAATATTTTATTTTTACTAAATAAAAGTAGTGGTCTACGGGTAGAAAATTAATTTAAATAAAATAAATTTCGTTTGTACAAATATACAGCGTAATAATATTTTCATTCATTTATTAAATTCAAGTAAAATAATAATTTCTTTTCTTTTGTCCTGTTACAGAGTACTGAATTTTTTTTTTCTAAACCTTTTTTTTCCCATCGAGAACATCACTGAAGAAATTGGAAAACTTCCAACTGATTTTCTTTCTTTTATAATTTTATTTTTTTTTAATTCATTTTTGAAATTGAGAAAGCGATTTTTTATAACTGTTAACTACTTCCCCTCGATAAAAATAACGAAAAAAGAAGCTCCCCGAGATAAAATTAGTAGAAATTCTCCCTTGAAAAAGAAAACTGGTAGAAAAGCTCTCCTTTCTAGAAATACTAGTAGTAAAATTTTATTACAGATATTGGTGGTAAACCTTACATTTAAGAAGCTATAGTTATAATTAGTTATATAGATCACATCGTCGTATCACCCAATCACAGTTTTGGAATACTAATAACGTGCACCCTCGCTTATTTCGATTTTTCCTTATATACAAAACAAATAAGAGTTTGAAGAATCCTCTTAATTATACGTACGCCTTATCTATTGAGTAATTAATTAGAACACTTGTAGTAGTAAAAAAAAATAGCAGATATGACAGCTTATAGTAGAAAAGTTAATTTATGGTTGAGAGAAATACTAAAAGATCCAGAGGCCCTAGAAGCATTCGAGCGAATAGGCAGGAACGATCCACACAATTTAATAGTTCTACTTGACTCACTTGGTCTACGAACTAGAGGAAGGAAAAGAACGTTAGTCAGTCGCTTATTCCGAGCCGGACTCAGACAAACGGACGCGACAGTCCCTTGGGATCCAGAAGTTGAGGAACGAGGGCTAGAGGCCCCAGTAACAACATTAGGATTCGAATCGGATGGTTCAGAGGAACTGCTGGCTTTACAATTAGAAGATGAAAAAAGGAAAGAAAGTATCGAAAAAGAAGCCGAAAAATCAGACACAATAAATAACGAACCATCGACGAGTGGAACATCGAAACACCAAAACTGGGATCGAACGATAATTCCAGTGACAATGGAAGGAATCATTGCGACCTCTACAACCACTTGCACAACACCAACTGTATCAATGGCCTCAACAATCGTGGGGAATGCAACACTCAGAATGGTAGCAGTACAGAGAGGAATGATACAATCCACATTAGCGTCACAACGGATATTATTATCAAGTTCGAACCAGCGATTGGTGATACCAAATGAAGTCCAACGGCTGATAAACGAAAGTTTAAGACAAAATAATTTGGAACAACATAACGTACAAAGAATAAGTCCAGATTCCTCTCAACCATGTCTACAGAATATATCACAAGATAGAGCTAATGATAGACGAGAAGAAGAACATAGAAGTACCCAAACCACTCCATATGCACCGTTACACGAAAGAACTCACAGTTTATATCCACAAATAGAAATAATCACACAACGCAGAATCGTCTTCTGTTAACTCAGATGGTGACTTAGAATTGGAAAATAAGAGAGAACTCGAATGTAACAGGAGCGATGGAAATAATAATGAAAATAGGGAAAACTACGTTACTAACATAGACTATACTGACAGAGAAGATAGAACACAAAAAACGACTACAAGCAATAATAGACTAGTAGAACCGATCCCATCCGCCGGAAAAAGACTGCACCAATTCCTAGACATATTGGAGGACATGACAAAAATAAGCCATAAGACTAGCACACCGTCACAACAGGAACGTTCACAACCGGTGCAAAGGGTAGATAACGCAATCCCCAATAATGCAAATGAAATCGAACAGAGAACGTATACAACACCTGTTCCTCCAACTAGGAAACCAGCACCTACAGGTAGAATACTAGAAAAAGAAAATGAAGAGAACGATATATACGTAGGAGGAATCGAAAGCGAGAAGCACAAGAAAAAGAAACAAAAGAAAGGAACCAAAAATAGAAAGCATGAAAAAACCAGAGAAAGAAATAAGAAAAGGAAGGATAAAAAGAAAAACAGAAGAAACGACAGCAGCGAAGAATCATCTGACGACAGTAGTGATAGTGAAAGTGAAGACGATAGTGACAACCGAAGTGATGACGATACAGACAGTACAAGCGACACAGATTCTGACAGGGATTACCGGAAGACCCGTCATAATAAATCGAACAAGTTCAATTTAGCCGAGAATGAAAAAATACTAAGATTATTCAAATCATGGAACCTGTCATTTTCAGGAGAAGAAAAAGATAACCCAAATGAGTTTTTAACTAGGTTATCCAATTTTCGAAAGAATGTATTAATGTCAGATCGCCAATTCTTTAGAGGCCTCCCATGCATTTTCACCAAACGCGCTAGTAGATGGTACGGTAATATACAGGATGAACTGAAGCATAAAAAATGGGAAGACTTTTTAAAAGCATTTAAAGCCCAATTCACAAAGAAAATATCCGAAAGCGACGTATGGGATGACGCATGGAAGCGAACCCAAGGAAAGAACGAGGGCATCACAAATTACGTTGGATGCATAAAACATATATTCTCCTACCTGAAAACGGTACCTTCGATGAAAAGGCAAATTGACGTGGCCTGGCGGAATTTACGTCCTGAATATGGTCGCTATATGTCTGAGAAAAAAATTAAAACGTATACAGACCTGGAGAAGTATGGGAGACGATACGAGGATTTCTTAGAACTAGATAAAAGGTTCAAACCACCTCCAACTCCCGAAAACTCGAAGATCCCGGAAGCGGTCGCCCCGGAATACGTTAAATTAAATAAAGTATCGTCACTGGAAGAAAATTATACCGGAGGAAATTACGAAACGTGTCCCATTCAAAAGGAGTCATCGTCGAAACAAAAAGGCGGTAAAAAGGAAATAAAAAGAGAGGACAAAAGGAAGATCGATTCATCAATACACGCAACCATCGAACTACCAGTTGGACAACAAAACCCGACGGTAGCAGCAGTTGCAAACACCCCAACAAGCCTCAAATTTTGTACAGACTCCAAACGCCGGACCACCACCCCAAAACTGGACTAGGTGGTCCAATAATGGGACACGACGAAATTTCGTGAATAGCAGTAATTATAATAATGGGAACAATCCCAAAATCGGCAGTTATAATAATACAGGTAATCCTAATAGTGGTAATAATTTTACAAATAGTAGAAATCCTAGGTATAATAATACTGGTACGAACGCATATAGAAATAACGAGAATCAGAATAGGAATTATAACCAAAGTGGAACATGGAGAAATACCAATCAAGTAGCCACTCCACAGAACTTGGGGGCGAGACCAAGACAAATGACTCAGGCAACACAAGGAAACAATACGCTTCAAGACACTTTCGTCGGCGCTTGCTTCCACTGCAATCAAGTGGGTCATCGTGCATCGGAATGTCCATCAACCGTATGTTTCGTGTGCAAACAATCTGGACACAGAGCTAACATGTGTCCGAACCGTATGAGTCAACAAATCTTCGCATGCCAGGTTTGTGGACAGGCGGGGTATACCTTTTCTAACTGTCCAAATTGCGCCCAATTAAGAAACAATTGGGGAAACGCCAATGCTGGGGTACAACAGGGACCGATCACCTCACAGCAGCTTCCCCAAGGGTCCCAACAATTCGGCAACAGGCAGTAAGCGAAGAGAAGAAACAACCCGAAAAATCATTTTTTGAAGAATTACAAGGAAAATTAAATCAAAAACCACAGAAAAAAGAGAAAGTTAACTGGACAGACAGGATGAACGAAGTATTAAGAAAGACAATGGAAGAGCAAATGAAACTACCAAATGCATCAAAGGAAGTTAGTACGGAAATAATTACAAATTCGATGTCAGAATTGAAAAAGGGAAACGTTGCCGGGTGTAATAATAGTATCACTCTGAAATCGTTTACCACAAGTAAAGAAGTAGTAGAAATTTTGAGGAAGAACAAAAAGCCGATTCCAGTACCAAACCAATACTACTCTCAGCAATGGAGGATCTACATGAACAGATATATAGTAATGAGGATACCCAAAAACCTTATACTATAGATAAGGCCGGTATATTACTGAAGAATACTGCAGACTCTATAGATATATTGACAAAACGGGATACCTCAAACAATCTGTCATTACATCCCAAAACGCTAAGAGAGAGATTGAGTTAGACTGAACGAAATGGCGAAAAATCGAAGACGAGAGTAGAGTCAAAGATAAAAATAATGGTAGTAAAAATATTAGAGGTAATAATGATAAAAATAGTGGAAATAGCACGGATGAAAATAGTAGAAATAAAAATACAGAAGTAATAGACAAAAAGGATAAAAGCTGTGGTAGTAAAATAAGTAAGAACGAAAACATGGTAGATGTTAACCTTAATAAAAATAAAGAAAAGATAGTAAAAGAAGAAATAGAAGTAATGGAAAAAGAAAAAAATGTAGCGGAAGCCAGTCTGGAAAATAGAGGTTTCGTTCGATTAAACATTGCAGGACATACGTTTAGAGGATTACTTGACTCAGGAGCCATGATTTCAGTAGCAGGACCGAAAGTAATCGAAAAATTCAAGGATAAGCTGTTACCTTCTAATTCCTACGTCAAAAATGCCCATGGCGGAATAAGTAAATCTTTAGGGACATTGAAGTTAAATTTAGAAGTAGACGGACATGTAGATACGTTAGAACTCAAAGCCCAGCAAATATTCGAACACGATATCGTGCTGGGGAAAGACTTTTACGTAAAATGGGATGTGGACGAAAGACACAAACATGGTCTGTGGCGTGTTAACGAAGGTCCCTGGCATAAAACGTATGGAGGTGAAGATACAGCGGAAGATCCAGTAATTTTTGCAGAATGTAATGGCATATCTGAAGTCACAAATCCTCAGCGACATAAAGTAGATAAATTAGTATCAAAGATATTACCGACACCGTCGAAAACTCCAGGAGTGACGGATATGATAGAACATCATATAGCTGTGATACCTGGTTCACTACCGGTTCGCCATAAACTACGTAGAATGTTACCAGCAATGGTTCGAAACGCCCATGAAGAAGTAGAAAGACTATGGAACGAAGGGGTAGTAGAACAATCAGCAAGTGACTATACGAGTGCTCCTGTAATGGTCAAGAAATCGGACGGAACCTATAGATTTTGCATAGACTATAGAGACCTAAATAAACAAACCATAAGAGATGCATACCCAGTACCCAACATGGACACAATTTTAGACAGGATGCGACACGCCCGTTTCATCTCAAAAATCGATTTGCGACAGGCTTTTTACCAAATTCCATTGGACAAATCCAGCAAACGATTTACTGCTTTCTCAGTTCCAGGTAAAGGTCTATTCCAATTCACCCGAATGCCCTTCGGACTCACAAATGCTCCCATAACGTTCCAACGCCTGATAGATGCTCTATTCGGACCGGAATACGTACCTTACGTATTTGGCTATTTAGACGACATTATCATTGCAACTGAGACGTTCGAAGAGCATATACGATGGTTAGACGAGGTATTAAGGAAATTAGTGAGACACGGACTTACTGTGAACCGAGAAAAATGCGAGTTTTGTTGTTCTAGTGTTACATATTTGGGTTATGTATTAGATAAAGATGGTTTGAGACCAGATCCAGACAAAACGGCTCCAATACGAGACTATCCAGCCCCTAGAAATATCAAAGAATTACGAAGGTTCCTTGGTATGGTAGGTTGGTATAGTCGATTTCTCGATAAGGACTCAGAAATTAAGATTCTCCTGTTGAAACTATTAAAGAAAGATCTTGCATGGAAGTGAGAAGAAGAGCAACAAGAAGCTTTCGAAACCCTAAAACAGGCGTTGATAAAAGCACCCGTCCTAGCACGACCAGATTTCTCAAAACCATTTTGTCTCCAAACCGACGGAAGTAACTATGCAATCGGCGCAGTACTCACTCAAGATTTGAACGACGGTGAACACCCGATCGTGTACATAAGCAGGGTATTAACGGCAGCAGAAAGGAATTACTCCACAACCGAAAAAGAATGCCTAGCTGTCCTATGGGCAATAAAAAAGTTAAGACCTTACTTAGAAGGGTACAAATTCACTGTCATTACAGATCACAGTGCACTGCGTTGGCTGAAAAATCTCCGCGATCCAACAGGACGATTAGCGCGATGGCGCTAGAAATGATGCAATGGGATTTCGAAGTCATACATAGACGGGGAGCTCTGAATCACGTTCCGGACGCTCTTTCTAGAATGTACGAAGAAGATGGTAGTATAATAAAAAATAATTTAGTAGAAGCAGCAGCGTTTGAAGAAATTAAAGATGAATGGTATAGTAGAAGATTAAAAGAAGTCGAACAATTCCCGGAAAGGTACCAAAGTTGGAAAATCGAAGATAATTTACTATATAAATTCCGCAACGATCATCTCCTGGACCCGATCACTAATAGAGAAGAAAATTGGAGATTAGTAGTACCAGTAAACCATAAAGAAACAGTTTTAAAAGAAGCACATGACTTACCATCGGTAGGCCATACAGGTATCGAAAAGACTTATGATCGTATTGCTCGAGACTATTACTGGCAAGGTATGTGGCACGACGTAAATCAATACGTGAAACAATGTGCGACATGTCAAGCATACAAAATTCCGCAAACAGGTCAACAAGGACTTATGGGAACGAGAGTGGTAGACAGACCTTGGTGTATCGTAGCGGTGGACTTTATGGAATTCCCACCGAGTAAAAGTCAAAATAAATACCTAATAGTCTTCCAAGACCTATTTACGAAATGGATAGAGGTAAAACCAATAGGGAAAGCCGACGGAAAATCCGTATCTAAAGCTTTGGAAGACTTAATACTATTTAGATGGGAAACCCCGGAATATTTGCTATCGGACAACGGAAAAGAGTTCGATAATAAATTCCTAAAGTCCGTACTCGACGAATATGGCATCAAACACGTCACCACCCCGCCGTACCACCCACAAGGTAATCCCGTAGAACGTTGCAATCGCACATTAAAAACGTTGATCGCGATGTTCGTGAAAAACGACCACCGTACATGGGATAAACACATACACGAATTTCGACACGCTATAAATACGGCGGTACAAGCCTCAACAAAGGTTTCCCCCGCATTTTTAAATTATGGACGACACCCTAATCCCGTGAAGAGTTTAAGAAGAGAAGTAGAAGAAAAGAGACCCATATTAAAAATTGACCCGGAGATCTGGATTAATCGAGCTAAGAGATTAGATGCCCTTAGAGATCTTGTTGCAAAACATCTCGATCAAGCTCACGTAATCCAAAAGAGATCATACGATAAAAATAAACGACACGCGGAATTTAAAATAGGAGACTTAGTAATGAGGAAAACCCATCTGCTTTCGAACGCAGCTAATAAATTTTCGGCAAAACTAGGAGCGAAATATGAAGGCCCCTTCGCAATTTTAAAAATCCTATCCCCAACCGTATACCTTTTAGATATAGATTCGGGTAGGAAAAATGCGAAGGTGCACGTTTCGGATTTGAAGAAGTATATTCCCCCCAGGTTGCAAGGATGAATGTACACTAAAGAGTTTAAATATTTCAAGGTTTTTTTTTGTCGAAGATTCGAATTGTTTGATTTATATGTTTCAGAAATGTCTCAAGATCGTACCGAGGAGAACGGCAGTATGCCACCAACATCGGCGCATTTTCGGGCTTCCCAAGGACCCCTGATGGAAGACCCGGTCGTCCTTTTGACCCGTTGGTTGGGCAATGTGCCCGACGAGCCCGTGGTCGAGCGTGTCGAGGCGACACCCTCTACTGGGTGGGCCGACCAGTTGGCCAACATGTTCCGAGAGGACATATTGACCGCCGGGATCGTCCCTCCTGGAGAGGGGGGTGAAGAGCCGGTCACGGCTCTCAACGGCGTGGACGAAGATGTGGTGATGGAGGACGGGACGGCAGTGCAGGCCCGGAACGACGCTGTTCCAAACAGCGGAAGTCCGCGAGCCCCTCCGATCCCGTCAAGAATTCTTTGGGCCGATGTCCCACTGGACGACGACGAGCCACCAGAGGAAGAGGAGATCGCGGCAGTGACGGCCGGAGCGGAAGCCATCTCTGATGGTGGAAACTCGCAGACCCCTCCGAGTTCTCCAATTCCCACTAAACCGAAAACGGCACAAGAGGTTTGGGCCGAAAGGAAGGAGCTAAACACCATCCAGGATGATGAACCCATGGAGGAAGACCCCTGGGATCCCCGTCACCTCCCTCCTGCACCACCAACTCACCCGGAACGCCTCCGCAACCTCAAGGGTGACCTGATACGCGTTACCCAAGAGGTTGTTACCACCTCGCTGCCACCATCCAGCGAGGAGACGGCGCCGGGAGTAGGTGAGACGATCCCTGAGAGGGTAGAGATACCCTCCACCTCTCAGGGAAAACCCAAGGTCAGTGAGGAGGAAAGGGCGAGTCAGGACGCGGTACGGGAGTTATATGCCACGCTAGCTCGCTCAGACGGAGCGGCGAAACCCCATACCAACGGGGTGCTCGCCATCCTGGAGGACCGGCCACCGAAAGGGGCGGCACCGAGGGCATCCGTGGCTCCTGTGAGGCGGCTACCCGCCCGGCCGACAGACTCAGAACCAGTGAGCCTGCCACGGAGCTACCCAACGGTCCCCCAACCAAGGCCGATTCCGATGTACTCTCCCCTACCTCCGGAAAACCCATCCATGAGCCGTGCAGCCCGTCGTCGTGCCAGGAAGTACAACCCGCGAAGACACCTCACGATGGAGGACTATTTTGGAGGACTGAGCCCTCCACGCTCCTTATCGCCTCCGGAGCCTCCTGCCGATCCGTTCTACGTCGAACAGAGGAGACGACAGGAGGCGGATGACGAACGTATCCGTCGTGAGGAACAGCGAAAGAGGGAAAAGGAACGCGCCCGCTTAGAAAAGGAGAAGGAAGAAAGAGAGAAGGAAAGGAAAGAGAAAGAGGAAAGAGAGAAGCGTAGAAGAGAAAAAGAAGAAGAAGAAAGAAAGAAAATAATGAAGGAGATGGAAGAAAGAGAGAGACGTAGGAGGGAAAAAGTCGAAGAAGAAAACAGATTAAAGAAGGCAGAAGAAGAACGTAGGAGGATGAGAATTGTAGAAGAAGGACGAAGACGAAGATTGGAGGAAGAAAAGCGGGCTCGAGAAAATCAGGAGAGAGAAGAAAAGTATAGAAGAGAAAAGAAAAGGCTCTTAGAAGAGAAGGAAAAGGAAGAAAGGAGGGTAGTAGAAATGAAGAGGAAAGAAGAAGAAAGGAAGTTGATGGAAGAAAAGAGGCGGGAGAAAGAAAAGGAAGAGTGTAGATTGGCAGCAATAAGGAAGAGAGAAGAGGAAGAGCGGAAACAGAGAATGTTAGAGGAGAAGAGATTGGAAGAGGAGAAGAAGAAGAAAGAGGAAGAGGCCCGATGGGCGAGAGAAATTGAGGAGGAAAGAGAACGGATCCGCCTATCTCGCCCCAGCACGAGCAGCGAGGGATCCCGGAAGTCGCCACCTCGACCTCCATCACCCACACGAGGGGAGCATAGGCCGAGGAAGGCTTCCAGGTTGGATTCGGGTCCGAAGATGAACCTCCCGAAATCTATCCTCACCCCTTCACCATTGACGGGGGTGAGGTTTGGAGGGCTGGAACCGGTGCCCATCGACCCAAAGGTTGACCGTCCGGTGAAGTCATGCTTCATATGCTGGGAAAAGGGGCACTTCCACCCATCCTGCCCCAAGCCCAAGAAGCATATGATTTGCTGCAACTGCGGCCGGAGGGACGTAACGATGCGCACTTGCCCGAGGTGTAGTAAGGCTCACCTCGAATACCTAAGGAGGTTGAACTCGGGACCATGCGCATCATCGAAGGCGCCCGCCAAGCCGGAACCAGCCCAACCCACACCACCGGAGCCAACACCTCTTCGGAGACCCCGAGTCACCCCCTCGTTGACGGTCCCACTAAGGCTTCCGTCAATTGCCGCCCCTGCGGCACCTCCGGAAGCGGCGCCTAAACCGGCGATGACTCCGGAAGAGGCCCTGAGGCTTCTGGAGACCCTCCGTAACATCCCCTCCGGGAGTAGGGAGGCGGTCTTCCAGGTGCTATTCCCGGGAGGGAAGTAGAGGGAGCCACGGAGACGAAGAGGGGACACCTCGCGTTGAGCGGGGGTAAACATTAACTGATGTGGGAAAGTTAAGGATAAAGAAAGGATTCGGAGGTCGTAGAAATTGTAGCAGGAACGAGAGTATTATTTAGTAGAAGAAAGATGAACCTGTGAACGAAGATAGTAGGAACCTGTCAAAAAAAAAGAGAAAAAAAAATGGAGCAATTAGTAGAAAACCTTATTTTCAGGTAATAGATTAGTAGAAAACCTTATTTTCAGGTAATAGATTAGTAGAAAACCTTATTTTCAGGTAACAGATGATGATCAGAATGGTAGTATATATATAGTAGAAAAGGATGTCGATAAGCAGTCAAACGAGATGGTAGTAATAGTCGAAGTATATATAGTAGAAAAGGATAACGAGAAGCAGTCAAACGTGATGGTAGTAATGGTAGAAGTATAGATGGTAGAAACGGATATTGATTCAGAATCAAATTAGATTGGTAGAAAATCTTTTTCTTTTGAAGGAAGATTAGAGATGAAGATAACTGAAAAGAACAATTGGTAGTAAGTATTGGAAGGTAAACCAAGCATATATTATTTAATTAAATTTTATTTTATGTTTACAAAAATTTATTATGATGATATATTTTCTTTCTTATGGGCAGACGTATGAATTATAATCTGTTGGAATGTTGTATGTGAGGATATTATGGTTATGGGTTATGCGTGTTCGGTGACGAGTATCGCTTTGGCCAAGCGTTAGTAAGTGCAGTCCACTCTCCTTTCAGGAGTGTGTCCTGACTTAGGAGGGGGGTATTGTGAGGTAAACCTCACACCGGTATTAATTTATAATTAGCTAAAGGAGGGAAGCCTTGTCGAAGGGACATACCTGAAACAAGAAAAAGAGTTATTAGTGTATATAGATAGTTATAAGGTTAGCGTAGAGGAAATAGATATAAGTTAAATAGGATTATAATACAATATCATACCTTTGAGACGATGAGTCCTGGGTGATCCAATGATGCTATCTCTGTGAGTCATGTCCTTGGAGGCGATGAGTCCTGGGTACTGCTCATGGTGATTCCATCTCCCCTTGAGGCGATGAGTCCTGGGTGAACCTTTTGGTCCTGGGTCCGCTCCTTGGTAGTGTTGGTTAGCTGAAAGGTTGATAATAAATAAAACTAGAATATATATAGAAGGTTAGGATAGTAGGATTTATAGAGGGATAAAGTGTAGTTGTAATAAGGAAGTTATGTATGAGTATAGGATATTATATATAGGATATGGGAATAGAGGTTAGGAAGGAAGTAAACACCGGCTACGAATCCTGGCCCGAGCCATTCTCGTCACCGATATTTTAGTACGTAAAGGGAAGGAATTAATAGGGTTTTATTGATCTGTTGAGGAAATCGAAGGATTGGAGAAAGGAAGGAGTTTAATAACGAAAAAGGAATGATACAACCATACTGCCACCGACGTCCAACTATGTTCCCACGTAGATCCAATATCATCTCCCGACGACCTGGTGATGGAGAACGAAGGCAGCCACGAAGACGACGACCCAGGAACTGGCGCACTCTTCACACACACAAAATAAAAACCCGTTCGCCGTCGTGTAAACAAACGACGCCTGACTCGCGTGCAACGGACTCGGCAGTCTGCTCGTATACTAGGGTCAGCGCGGCAGAGAGGGGGGCGGCGCTCGCTGCTCTCGCACATGCACGCCGCGGCACATGGCGGCGCACCGAGGAGGGGAACGACGGAATGAGCGGGAAGTAGCCATCTACAGCGTGTGTGTACGAGAGAGAAAGAAGACACACCTGTTGCATTGATGGAGACGCAAATCAGTTCCTCAACGGAATACGGGTTATTTCATTAGTCCGTCACTGGGGAAAAGAAGATTGATACGGGAATAGATGGCGCGGACGGCGGTAATAGTCAATCATCTAATTAACCTGGAGGATATTATTGATTGAAAAATAAGGAAGAAGAAGACAATCAGCGCCGCGTTTTAACGAACTACGAGGACGAGCGGGATGCTACGAGTCCCGATCGTCATTCGTAGCCGGATAGTCTCCCCGAGCACACCGAGCAATTTTCGATAGATCAAATAGTAGTTTTTTTTGTAGAAATCCAGATAGAAGTAGTAGTTCTGGGAGTGGTCGAGTCGTTTCATTCTTGAAGAAGATCGTTTCTCGTTGCGGTAAGTAAGCTGCACGGCCACCGATTAATTTTATAAATCGAGTGTATCGCCGGGGATTTCTTACGCGCGTTTAGACCTCCCGCGAGTCCGTGCCGCGAATTATATTATGATCGTTTAAAGATTGGGGATTGCGATATCGTTTTTATACCGGAATTTGTAACTTCGAAGAATCGGATTAATTAATTAATATCGGTGATCAGAAGATCGGGTCCGCTTTGCGGGAATTTACTCTATAAAATCTATTGTATTGATTAAAATTGTAACGGTGATCACCCGTAGTGATCGAAGGTGGAAATAGTAACTTCTAAGTAATAAACTTATCCTCGAATTTAACAGACTTGAATCGTTGAATTTTTGATTTATTAAACCTGTACCTCAGTAAATCACTGTCATACGTGCTGAAGGAGATACAATTCGTCGTTGGTTTCGCCACCTCCGTATTGGCGTTGGAGCCACGTCCTGAGGAGTCGTACCGGGAAGTTATTTGTATTGGTAAGACCTGGCGCCCAGTAAAATAATAAATACGGTCTTTACCGGATTAATAGGTCATATATATATATATATATCTTTAATAAAGTGGAATCGAGTAGCGTGGTTTACGGGCCACGAAAGTGAGGACCACGTTACATATTTAATAGTTAAAGTGTTTGATACTTTATGTATTAGCACAAGTTTTCAAATATAGTCGAACTCATTTTCTTAATAATTTGTAAATTTTAATTTTTTAAAATATTTAATATTTTTTCAAAAGTAACTTTATATATTGACCCTATTACGCAGCCAGCACTTATAATTAATGGATAATATTTTTTTCAGTATATAACAGTGTCAACTTATACAAAAAATTTAGACACCTGTATGTATATGTAAAAAACAAATGTTTAGTTTGTTAATTCTTAAAATTTTTGGTTTATCGGCTAAATAAAATGTTGGTGTTCCCTGTTTTTAAATCATACTAACTATTCAGTTTTTATTATTAGGAAGACAGGCCTTGGGTTAACTTATTTTTGATGCTGCATGTTTGGAAAGAATTTGTTGTAATATATTTATTGAAACTTCTGATGAAACCATAAATTTAATTATATTTTTAATATCACAATTTTGCAATCAACCTTGTGCTATGCATGCCTGCTCGCATTTTTTAGAATTAAATATTTTATATAAGTTGCAGCTTTATTAATTTAAGCATTAAGATCTAATGTCGTACATTTTTAAAAAGGCTTTTTTTCACTTTACAAACAAATATATAAAATTTTTATACGTAGAAAATCTATATTATTCTTTTTAAGTAAAATGCTTCATTTAAGTTTTAGTATTTGTTAAAATAAGTTGAACGAACTGAATTATGGTGAACATGATTTATGATAATATTAATACAAATTAATTGTGATGTCTCAGACTAGGGTTTAGAGATTTAGTCAATCAAATTAAAATCATTCGTCAACATCCATCAATGACAAAATGAAATTTTGAAAGCATATCCCTTTCAAGCTAACTCATCTATATCCTGTTAATTTACATGCAGGTATCCTTGTAGAAATAAGGAATTTGAAGGTTAAATAAATCCATAATTTTTCCATTAATTAAACATTTTTTGGGTATTTTATGACACTTTGCCATTACTTGATTTTAAAATTGTTACATTTATCATCTCATGTTCACTAGGGTATATCAATATAGATAATCTAAACTTAGAATCTTTTATATCTTCTTTCAAACCTCTATTTTAAAATATTATTAGGTACTTATGATCAAAAATATCCCAACAATATTAATATAGGTAATGTTGATAATTAAAAATACTGTACACTCTATTTTTAGAGTGTTTCCTGGAATTATAGGGATTTTGGCAGTAAGGATGGATAAATAAATGTTTTTAAATTATTTTTATTATTTATTGAAAATTTAAAAAAAAATTATAAACGATCTGACGGAGGCGAAGGAGAAAAAAAATCGTAAAAACAGATTTTTTCTGGCAACGTTTCGTTGGCGTGGTCTGCCAACCTCTTCAGGCTATTTATTGTGTATATATATAGTGCGGGTGCTTTATTTAACTGCTGAAGTCAAATAAAAATTAATCGCTGATACGATATATATTACAGGTCTCATGAGAAACATTAAGTCATATACTTAATCTTACCTTAAAATATTTATAAGCCCTTGATAGAAACATGCATATGCAGTGTGTTATGCAGTTAGAATTAGACTTAACATACAAGAGAAAGAAAGCAATTCAACGAGTGGTGCAAGTATTATTTTATTTAAAGAGAATAAAAAAGAGCGAAATTACTTTTTTATTAGTTTTGCAGAAATTAATTTTGCACAAATGAATATTATTACTATTATATAAAATTGTTAATCTATTGCTGTAAGACACGGGAAGGATAGACATTGCATATTTAAAGAGAATAAAAAAGTCAGAAATTTATTTTTTATCAGTTTTGCAGAAATTAATTTTGCACAAATGAATATTATTACTATTATATAAAATTGTTAATCTATTGCTGTAAGACACGGGAAGGATAGACATTGCATATTTAAAGAGAATAAAAAAGTCAGAAATTTATTTTTTATCAGTTTTGCAGAAATTAATTTTGCACAAATGAATATTATTACTATTATATAAAATTGTTAATCTATTGCTGTAAGACACGGGAAGGATAGACATTGCATATTTAAAGAGAATAAAAAAGAGCGAAATTACTTTTTTATTAGTTTTGCAGAAATTAATTTTGCACAAATGAATATTATTACTATTATATAAAATTGTTAATCTATTGCTGTAAGACACGGGAAGGATAGACATTGCATATTTAAAGAGAATAAAAAAGTCAGAAATTTATTTTTTATCAGTTTTGCAGAAATTAATTTTGCACAAATGAATATTATTACTATTATATAAAATTGTTAATCTATTGCTGTAAGACACGGGAAGGATAGACATTGCATATTTAAAGAGAATAAAAAAGTCAGAAATTTATTTTTTATCAGTTTTGCAGAAATTAATTTTGCACAAATGAATATTATTACTATTATATAAAATTGTTAATCTATTGCTGTAAGACACGGGAAGGATAGACATTGCATATTTAAAGAGAATAAAAAAGTCAGAAATTTATTTTTTATCAGTTTTGCAGAAATTAATAAAATTATTAAAAAATTATTTATTTATTGCTTGTAGGACATGACAGGACTAGAATTGAAATGTAAATTTGTAGGATGCTTTTCTGAAAAAATGTTTGTTTTCAATTTAATAGATATTTGTATTTTTAAAAAATAAATACTTGTTGATTCCGCTTTGATTTCAGTATACTTTCTATTGCAGAACTTTTTCTGGAGTTTAAGAAATATATGTAAATGTTTAATTAATCACAAATTTACGGTAAGATATACAAAATACTTGTCGATTATGCCGCTTTGATTTCAGTACTTTCAATTGTAGAAACTGTATATATATATATATATAAAATGTTAAATATAAGTTACATATAAAAAAGGTGTCAACACAAAATACTTGCGGGTTTTGACACCTTTTTGGAAGGTGTTTTTGATTTCAATATTTTCAATTGCAGAAAACTATTATGGAATATATAAAAAAGGTTTAATAAAATAATATAAATAAGTAGAGAAAATATGGGAGTTAGATTCAAAATACTTGTTGATTCCAGTTTGATATAAGTTACATATAAAAAATATATTACACATTCCAAACTAAATAAACGTTTGCTTCTCGTGTCTTCATATTATTCAGTACATTTGATGACATTGATTTTCGTGATATCTCTTTATCACTTTGTCTCCTAATCTATAAATCAAATTCTCTCATTGTTTTAATATAAAAAAAAAAACAAACGAAAATGAAAACTACCTCGTGGTTAGAATAATTGTGGTATATGCTAGATAACGAATACTTTGACTGAAATCATGACGGGGCTGTTGTATTGTCAATGACACAAATGGCCTCGTTGGTAATAGAGGTGGTAGCTGCTGCCTGCGATTGCTGTAGACCGGGACGACTGTTCGAGCTCAACGATAGTAATATTGTAGTGATGTCGAAGCACCCTGTTAAATTATAATGACCAAATTTTAAAAATTAGTAATGCAGAAAATTTTATCTACATGTGTTCTCAAAGTGTTCCATCATCATCATTGACTTACCACTCGTGCTGCTCATTCACTTTTTCGTAGTCTTGACAACTTGTTCAGATTTACCCATAGTGTCCGCCGAATCGTGTCTATTTTTCGATTACGCTTGATGAGGTTGAGCTTGCAATGTAGACGCTGTAGAATTATTTGCAGTCGGCAGTGTTACTACGTTCGATCGAATTCATTTAATTTAAGGCTAAAATTTATAAAGTATACAATTATGTTTATTTAATGATAATTTGGATAATCGACATTTTTAAAAAGGCTTTTTTTCACTTTACAAACAATATATAAAATTTTTATACGTAGAAAATCTATATTATTCTTTTTAAGTAAAATGCTTCATTTAAGTTTTAGTATTTGTTAAAATAAGTTGAACGAACTGAATTATGGTGAACATGATTTATGATAATATTAATACAAATTAATTGTGATGTCTCAGACTAGGGTTTAGAGATTTAGTCAATCAAATTAAAATCATTCGTCAACATCCATCAATGACAAAATGAAATTTTGAAAGCATATCCCTTTCAAGCTAACTCATCTATATCCTGTTAATTTACATGCAGGTATCCTTGTAGAAATAAGGAATTTGAAGGTTAAATAAATCCATAATTTTTCCATTAATTAAACATTTTTTGGGTATTTTATGACACTTTGCCATTACTTGATTTTAAAATTGTTACATTTATCATCTCATGTTCACTAGGGTATATCAATATAGATAATCTAAACTTAGAATCTTTTATATCTTCTTTCAAACCTCTATTTTAAAATATTATTAGGTACTTATGATCAAAAATATCCCAACAATATTAATATAGGTAATGTTGATAATTAAAAATACTGTACACTCTATTTTTAGAGTGTTTCCTGGAATTATAGGGATTTTGGCAGTAAGGGATGGATAAATAAATGTTTTTAAATTATTTTTATTATTTATTGAAAATTTAAAAAAAAATTATAAACGATCTGACGGAGGCGAAGGAGAAAAAAATCGTAAAAACAGATTTTTTCTGGCAACGTTTCGTTGGCGTGGTCTGCCAACCTCTTCAGGCTATTTATTGTGTATATATATAGTGCGGGTGCTTTATTTAACTGCTGAAGTCAAATAAAAATTAATCGCTGATACGATATATATTACAGGTCTCATGAGAAACATTAAGTCATATACTTAATCTTACCTTAAAATATTTATAAGCCCTTGATAGAAACATGCATATGCAGTGTGTTATGCAGTTAGAATTAGACTTAACATACAAGAGAAAGAAAGCAATTCAACGAGTGGTGCAAGTATTATTTTATTTAAAGAGAATAAAAAAGAGCGAAATTACTTTTTTATTAGTTTTGCAGAAATTAATTTTGCACAAATGAATATTATTACTATTATATAAAATTGTTAATCTATTGCTGTAAGACACGGGAAGGATAGACATTGCATATTTAAAGAGAATAAAAAAGTCAGAAATTTATTTTTTATCAGTTTTGCAGAAATTAATAAAATTATTAAAAAATTATTTATTTATTGCTTGTAGGACATGACAGGACTAGAATTGAAATGTAAATTTGTAGGATGCTTTTCTGAAAAAATGTTTGTTTTCAATTTAATAGATATTTGTATTTTTAAAAAATAAATACTTGTTGATTCCGCTTTGATTTCAGTATACTTTCTATTGCAGAACTTTTTCTGGAGTTTAAGAAATATATGTAAATGTTTAATTAATCACAAATTTACGGTAAGATATTACAAAATACTTGTCGATTATGCCGCTTTGATTTCAGTACTTTCAATTGTAGAAACTGTATATATATATATATATATATATATAAATGTTAAATATAAGTTACATATAAAAAGGTGTCAACACAAAATACTTGCGGGTTTTGACACCTTTTTGGAAGGTGTTTTTGATTTCAATATTTTCAATTGCAGAAAACTATTATGGAATATATAAAAAGGTTTAATAAAATAATATAAATAAGTAGAGAAAATATGGGAGTTAGATTCAAAATACTTGTTGATTCCAGTTTGATATAAGTTACATATAAAAAATATATTACACATTCCAAACTAAATAAACGTTTGCTTCTCGTGTCTTCATATTATTCAGTACATTTGATGACATTGATTTTCGTGATATCTCTTTATCACTTTGTCTCCTAATCTATAAATCAAATTCTCTCATTGTTTTAATTATAAAAAAAAAACAAACGAAAATGAAAACTACCTCGTGGTTAGAATAATTGTGGTATATGCTAGATAACGAATACTTTGACTGAAATCATGACGGGGCTGTTGTATTGTCAATGACACAAATGGCCTCGTTGGTAATAGAGGTGGTAGCTGCTGCCTGCGATTGCTGTAGACCGGGACGACTGTTCGAGCTCAACGATAGTAATAATTGTAGTGATGTCGAAGCACCCTGTTAAATTATAATGACCAAATTTTAAAAATTAGTAATGCAGAAAATTTTATCTACATGTGTTCTCAAAGTGTTCCATCATCATCATTGACTTACCACTCGTGCTGCTCATTCACTTTTTCGTAGTCTTGACAACTTGTTCAGATTTACCCATAGTGTCCGCCGAATCGTGTCTATTTTTCGATTACGCTTGATGAGGTTGAGCTTGCAATGTAGACGCTGTAGAATTATGTGCAGTCGGCAGTGTTACTACGTTCGATCGAATTCATTTAATTTAAGGCTAAAATTTATAAAGTATACAATTATGTTTATTTAATGATAATTTGGATAATCGAGATTTATAAATTCGCAAATTAACCCGAATCTTTCATTTATCGGGGGGCTCGTTTAAACATTTTTATCTAAATTTTTCATTCTGCTTTTATTGTAAAGAAGACAATTTGTGTACCTTGATCAACTTCGAAATGGGCAAATAGAGATTTTTCAACATTTTTTGCACAGACCTTAAATAGGTGTTTTGAAATGGGCCCTCTGCATTTTTCGGGCTTGGGACCGACAAGACATATGCGTCTTGACTGCATTACCCACCCTATCCACCCGTTGACTTATAAACAATATTTTTATATTTTTGTTTTTCAATTATTTGCCCACGCGTTGCAAATAATTTGCGCGTCTTCCTTAGATATCTTGTACGTATTGACTAAATATGTTGGCGATAATGTGCCTAGACATTTTGCCGTTTTTTGAATGGATTGTAAAGATCTATTGGAGCCATTACTTTCGAAAAAATGAAGTGCGTTTATCCACAGTTTCATAATTTTTTTATTTTCTTTTAATTTGTTCTTTAGCGACAATAAATAATTTATTAACAACATGTTCTCGCCAAACGTGTATTCTTTTGTCTTTGTTGTTGTTGTTGTTGTTGTTGTTGTTGTTACTTTGCTAACGTTTAAGTTTGTTGAATTCTAAAAAGAAATATTTAATGTAATATAATAGGAATAATAATAATAATAATAATAATGATTATTATTATTTTTTTTTTTTTTTTTTTTTTTTTTTTCGTGGGAAACTGGAGAAATCTTACATAAGACGACGACGAGGGTCCGCACTCGTCGCCAGTGCCGGATTCTTACCGGCTAAAACTCCAAACCCAACGCTTTCACCTGCCCAGCCCGGAACTGTTTTTCACATTACTTCAAGCTGGGAGGCGTGTCTTGTGACATGCGTCATCCGTTCCTTATTCTATCCTCCCTCGATGAGACTGCCACTTATCGTGAAGCGGCCTTTCTGGCGGTATCGAGCGCGCGCCTAAAGGTGGCACAGGCTCCGGACCCCGCCACGTGAGACACTCCCTCAGCATCCTTTGATGGACAAAGAAAGCATTTGGGAGCGCTCTTGCAATTCTTAAGGTTGTGTCCAGGCTCGCCGCACTTGTAGCACGACGAGGACCTGTCCACTCCCTTACAATTCCGTTTCGTGTGACCGAAGTCTAGGCACCGATAGCACCTCTCGACCAAGACTCGATCCCGAACGCGACAGCTTACGAAGCCGACGCAGAGATGCCGCATCGACTTCAGCTTGTCAGCGCTCTCGTGATCCAGCTTCACGATGGCTGTCTTCTGTTGACTGCGGTTTAGGCCCAAAAGCGTCACCTCTCGGCCCTCAGGCGAAGAAGTAAGCACTTTATTTAGGGCTGCCACCACTTCGTCCCTCGTTGTGAGAGCGTCCAGGTCTCTGATCTCAAGGGTAACCCTTCGATCTCGGACTCGAACTTCTCCCATTCCTTGGGTAGCAGTACGCACTTTCTCCGCGAATACTGCCGCATCGGTTTTTTTTGCCTAGCCGAAGCAGGACGTCCCCCCGCCCTGTGGGCCGCACACTTAGAACCTGCGCGCCACTGTCGTCCGGATTCACTTCCTTTCGGAGCTTCCCCAGAACTTCAGCAAACGTTCGGTTCCTCGCGATTGTGACCACCAGGGTGGATACCGGCGCCTTCTGGCGCTTTCTCCTGTCAAGAGGCGCCTGTCCCGACTTAACCGTCGGCTTCTTCTTTTCCACCACAGGCTTGGACTTGGATTGCTCCTTGTCCTTACCAGGTGGTGGCACCTCCTTGCGAGGTTTCTTCTTCTTACGGGTTTTAGAGGCCTCGGGTGGGCTTTGAGGGCCCTCCCTACTCCTCTTTTGAGCCTGTATCTTGGCTGTAGCCGCGATGACGGCTTTAGCAATGATGCCTCTTCTCTTAGGCCGCCGACGATTCTCGTGGCCAACTCGATAATCCTCGACTTGGCACTTGTAATCATCGACTGCTAAAGACATCTTCTTCGTTTTCCCGTAGAGCTCTTGTACAAGAGCGTCTACTGTTTTCAACCCTGTTTTGACAACCATGGAAATGTTTGGCTGCTTTGCACAAGCTGCCAACATTGCCTGAAGTTCTTTTTTCAGATGGTCGTAAGTGGAGTCGATCTCCTCCTGCGCCTTCTCCACCTTCTCGTATTCCTTACGGAACACTTCTATCTCCTCTTGAGATTCTCTGCTATAGGCAGAGATGCCGCTGATGGCGCTACCAATGCTGGTAACGCTACCGCTTCGTAACCTGCTTGCAGAAGGAAGACTCAGCATCTGGGATAGCGGCTGCTGTTGGGGGTTTTCTTTCGAGGACCCCGCCTCTGACGTGATGTTAGAACTAAGCGGTTTGTGGCCTCCCCCAAAATCCATGAGGCCAGCGCCGGCCACCGGGGCTTTCACCCGATCGGAACCGACGACGGGATTCACTCCTAGTTTGGAGTTGCCCGCTTGGGGTAGTATGTTTTCATCTCGCTTGCTCATACTTCTGGTTGTACTGTTTGGTCCACGGAGGCTATTTTATTTCACCTCTACCCTTCACGCAAGCGTGACGAGCATTCCCCCATCCGCCACCCGGGGGACGCGCCGCATACGGGGACAGGACACCCCGCGCGGAATGATTATTATTATTATTATTATTATTATTATTATTATTATTATAACAATATCTTAGTATTCGAAGGAATTAATAAATTTCGTGGTTCACCTTATTTTCAACCGCTGTTGGCATCACTTTTTGTAGCGCATCAATGCACTTCGGTTTTTTAATATCATTGACCTTTGAATAATTATTTGACTCTAAAGCGACATTCTTAGTATTAACAATTTCCTTTAATGGAGGTTTACGATTTATTGCCTGTATACAAAAGAAAATCAATATTTATTTTTATTTAAGTATGCTAAATAATTATAATAAGCATTTCGTTTACAACTGTCGCGTCCCGACGAAAATTATATTATTATTTTTCGTAAAAAGTACTGCGTAGTTTAGAATAAAAATACGGCGTAGAAGACGAACAAAATAAGGTTGATAAAGAATGGTTCTAAGTAAATGCAGTAATATAAAATATAATTTATAGAACTAAGGAACAGATTATTTTACGAGTGTTTCAAACGAAACAGAGACTGATACGTAGAGTTGAAGATATTATTCAAAGCCAATACGCATATAAGCGGGATCGCCGATAGTGAGATCGAAACGAAGGGTTACGCAAGAGTTTTTTTGTACTGCACTATAAAATCAATGCTCGGAGAAGAGCCGGCAATGGGAAACATCGACTAGAAAATTCGAGCATTAGAAGGAAGTAATAAATTAAGCCGTTCTTTGGGTAACGTCGCAGTAATAAAAGGGGGACAGCAAATTCTCCGAATTAACTACGAAGCTATACAGAAAATGCATGGGATTCGATAATTTTTAACTACGCACATCTAACGGTCCAATCGGGTGCAAGCACAGAAAAATCGAGAACTACTTACACAATTTCCATATAAGGCAAAGTGTAAGACAAGGCGAAGTGTAAGACAAGGACAGATGCATAGAATTTTAGGGTATATAAAGAGGACCCAGAAGAGACACAGGCACTCTTAATTTTTCATCTAAAGCTTTCGCAAGGCGAAGCTCTGCTGGTCAACTCTTTGATTTTTATCCGAGGGCGTGGCTCTGCTACTTGAACTTTAAAGTAATACGCATTAAAAATCACGAGAGGAATCGAGACGTATCATTGACATCTACAAGTCATAGTCGAGGAACTACACTGAAAACAGATTAGGACATAATACGTCCTCCTATGGACACCGACTGTCCTAAACCCAAAGCTTGCGTTTGCCCTTCCGTTTAGGACGTATGTTGTCCGCTTTTCAGCGCTCTATCGGTCTCGTTCACTTCTTAAAATGTTTAACCTCAAAATCATAAAGAATATGCGGATAGGAATTTTACAGCGAGATTATAATTATAGTTATCGAAATTAACAAAATATATGTTTTAAATAATACACTGCTTTAATTCTCAAATTATAATTAGCCTATTATAACTATATAAAGAACTATTCGTAAGAAAAGTGTACCGCTCACATTGTACGTCTAGAAGTTATTCCGCATTTTAGGACGTATTCTGTCCTAAAATTAGTGCAGCGCTTATACCAAATCTAAGTACAGCCGTTAAACTACAGGTAGTGCTTCGGTTCTCCTAATATGTTTTCAGTGTACGACTTCGACATCTGGAAATCATCGAGCTCCAACAGCATACACATCTAACGTCGACGCCCGCAGGTCTAGCAGGACATTATCCGGCAATCTGACACCGCTACCCACGTTCAAGGCGGACCTTCGTTCCTCACCGAATACACACATATATATATATATATATATATATATATATATATATATACTTATATGTATATCTATATATTTGGGTACTTAAGGTATATTCTTTTCGGCTATCTATACGCTTGTATTATTCGTAAAGGCAGACCTGATATTTTATGTTATTTCGATTGCTGAACCAACCGTTTTCTTTTAAAACAATTATTATTATATATTACAATTTATTTATAATAATTATTCGTTACATTGCATTTGATTTGAAATATTCACGGTTTGAATTGTTATTTATTAACTATAATTCATGTTTTAAACAACAACAATTTTTTTATTTTATCTGCATTTATTTATAATGATTCTTATTTCAATTATTGATTATTAATGTTTATAATAAAATAACCTTGCGAATATTTTACACTTGTTTATTAAATCAAAATTAAGATCTTTATTTGACTTAAATAAATTTATGCAATTGTAAATAAAATAGTGTGAATTTATGTATTTTTGCCCATTAAAAAGCAGTAATAATTTAGTTGCACGTTGTGACGGGCATAACCATATATATATATGTATGGTTAGGCTCCAGTCACATAGCGTATTAGCTCAAGCGATAGAGTATAAGCGCGCCACGCAAGAGGTCCGGGTTCAAGCCCGACTCTCGGAAGATTTTTTTAATTATTTAAATTAATTTATTTAAATAATTAATAAATCAAAATTAATAAAATTTATAATTTTATTTAAAGATTTTTTTATTTTGCAAAATATACATATTCTGAAATTGAAATACGACTAAAATTAACTAAGTTGCAAATTTATATTGTTTATAGTTAATAATAATAAAATTTGAAATTATACAGTATATTATAATATTATAATATATAATTATACATGATATATATATAAAAAATATATGTGAGAAAAGTGATAAAAAATAAATAAGTATTTGATCAATAAATTAAAGTAAAATGAATTCAAATTAAAATTAAGATTGTTTTTCACGTTTGTTAATTATTATATTAATATAAGATTCAGATTTTGAAAACTAATGTAAATTAATATAAAGACAGAGAGGTTGACGACCCTGTGCCAAAATTATATGAAACAACAAAGAAGATAATGAGAAGAGAGGGAAACCGAAAACTCCAGCTGTAGGTGTGAAGAAGGTGGGAGAGCAGTCCCCACCTCTAACCAAAGGTACAAAACCGGCCGTCTCGCTGTCGAATTCAGCATTCGCCTCGAGCTGTAAGGCGAGGAAGGAAGCACCCTCCTCGCCAATTCTAGAAATAAATAAATTTTGTGAGTTTAATTAAACAGCTAGAGGTTTGATGTTCATTTAAAGGTACTTGGACAAGATGGAATGCTGGAATCATTCCAATCTTTACCCAAGTCCTTTTATCCTTTAAAGCCAATTCCTTAGAATACATTCGGACGAAAAGGAGCGCTAGATTCGCTTTTTATTCTACCCGAATTATTCTAATTTTCCTTTTTTCCATAGAAAAATACTCAGATGATGTGGAATACTGGATTTATTCCAACATCTACCTGATTTTTTCACATAATATATTCACCAAAGAGTTTATTGGGCGAGGCCGAACGCTGGATTCGTTTGAACCTCTATCCAACCTCTTATTCCATTAAAATATCCAGAAATCGTTCTGGGATGAGAAGAAACACTGGATTTGTTTCTAATCTACCCCAGACGTTTTCACTTCATACATTTATTACGGTCCTGCTAAAAATAAATGTATTTTTATGTAAGGGATAAAAATAAGCCCGTTACAACGTGTTCATTTAAAGAAAAACAGCATATTATATTTAAATAAATAATGCATGATTATTACGAAATAAAACATATATTATTTTATTTATCCCGCATTATATCCTGCATCTCTACTCTCAAAATAACTTCGCTCGCTACTCCCGGAGACGTAAGGCTAGTCCTAGTCAAACAAGAGCGAAAGGAACGCGAATGGTTTATTAACCATTTGCCTTCTTGTAATATTTTTTATAGTAGTTGGTGCAAGTCTGGACGTGACACAACTTAACTTCTCTTCCTCAACCACATTTATTTTTAATTTTTTTGTTGGTGGTTCAATTACCTGGATGTAAAAGAAATTATAGGTTAAAATGAGTCTTAGTAACAATATATAATT
Organism: Theocolax elegans; assembly: GCA_026168455.1. Lineage (NCBI taxonomy): Eukaryota > Metazoa > Arthropoda > Insecta > Hymenoptera > Cerocephalidae > Theocolax > Theocolax elegans. The sequence continues at coordinate 16,450,908 of CM047427.1, read as the reverse complement.
ACGTGAAACTTATCATGTTACTTTGTTAGCTGCTGCTGCAATTTTTGGTGCCTAAAAATTGGTATGAATTGAAGATAAAATAAGTAATAAAAATAATAATGTTTGTTTGTAATAAGAATAAAAATTTACCTTTAATGGAAGTAAATTATTTATGTCTGTTGCAACTTGAGAGTATTGTTTCAAATTTAATTTTTGTTTAATTCTGCCGGTAATTGTCGTATCTACTGTATATTTATGTTTCATAATAAAAATATTTTCTTCGTTTGGTGTTAATACCATCGACCATTTGTTGTAGTTGCCGCTATTATCGTAAAATTTCGTTGGCCAAAATCTTACGTTTATTTTTATAAATTGTTTTATACGGTTTGTTATGTCAACATCCTCCTCAAATGCTGTTTTACGTAAGCAATGCATTGTTACCAATTGTGTAACTACACATTTTGGGTTTTTTAATGACATAAAAACGTCGTGTTGATTTAATTTGACGTTATACAATTCCGTCGGTCGGCAATCTTTAAAATAATTGGCTATTTGTGTATTTGATTTTATCTCAACAGTTTCTTTGGAATCTTTATTAATAAAATCAATAATTAGTGCAATACGCTGAAAAAGATAAAAGCATACTTGCTCTGCATTTTCTAGCGATGAGCATGGATCGCCTGTTCGAGATAATCTGGCGTTCTGATATAAAAGCAAGTAAATGCTTGGTCCGCATTCTATAAATTTACTAAATCTCTGCTTATTGTGACCAAAAAATATTTCATCGTCCAATGATTCGTGCGACCTATTAATAATATCGATTAATTTACTGTTTGTTGTTGTTAATTTTCTTATAAATTTATGGTCATATCTGTCGGTATGATTATCGAAAAACTTGATTATTTTTTGCTCCGCTATGTATACAGGGGTGAGTAACGATTTCGTCGGCGCGGAACGGCTTAAAGTTAAATTTTGAAGCAATTTTACATCAGGGTCGATACAACTATCCACGTATTTTTTCCATTCATGTACTATGACAATTACATTATTACTTATCAATAGATGTAAAAATTTTATCAATGGATTGTAATTACATTATTACTTATCAATAGATGTAAAAATTTTATCAATGGATTGTTTGATGTGTCACTTGTTTCGTTCAATACATTCCACCTCGACCCAATCGATTGCGCAGCTACGTGTAAATTCAACAGTTCGTATACGACTTCTACACGAAGATCTACGCCGTCTAACATTTTTTTGACGTAGTCTTCGTATGAAAGAAGTAACTCTTCGCACTTTGCAGCAGACGTTGTATATCGATTCCACGTAGAAACGTAAAATCCATTGAACATTGCATACTCGAAAAAGGATGGCAAGTAATTTTTGTCTTTGATCACACACGGTCCTTCCGAACACCCACGAGGGTGATGTTTATACACGCAACAACGTACGGGCTCCCGCGTGCGCGCGGGGGCTTCACAGTATACTCGGCGACGCAATCGCACCGGTTGGTCGCCGAAATCACCTGGGCGGGGATGGGAATCGGGCTCGCGTGTCTGTTAGCCGGAGCAGGCTTCCGGGGCGGGCACAGCGTGTCCGGTCCATTGCTTCCCTCTGCCCATACACACACCCCCACACAAACACAAGGATGCCCACGTGGGTGATTCCTTTCTGCGCTACTGCGCTTAGACCCGCGTGCGCGCGCGAGTGTTCACGATGCGGTCGACGACGCAATCGCACTGGTTGGTCGCTGACACCTCGGGCGCCGGGCTGGATCCGTGCGTCTGTTGACCGAAGTCGACTTCCGGGGCAGGCGCAGCGGGTCTGGGTCTGCTTCGGCCCGCAAGATCAGTCGGGCGGCGAGCGAGGATCGGATCCGCGCATCCGTTAGCCGGAGGCAGTTTCCGGGGCGGACGCTGCGGGCTTGATTCGCTCTCGCCCATCCCCATCCCAGTTACCGCACATCCCAAGGTCTTCGGTAATGATTTCAGATATCATGGCTGAGGCAGTATTTGTTGCTCAAGAGACCCTGGTTGAAGTCATCTCGCAATTGGCCGATGAGGTGGATCTCGTCCACCTGAAGGATGGAGCACGGGTCTACTGGAGAGTTGCCTCGAGCTGCTCGAGTCGCACTGGCAGGATTTCATGGCCAATCACCTGGCCTTGCTCAACAGTCGAGGAGCTTCCAACATCGAGCACTACTTCACGGCCAACACCTACAGGACGGTGCAAACGAGATACATGGTTGCACGAGGACACCTCTATGAAATTTGAACCCAAGCGAATCTGGATGCATCAGCGGCCCACACCTTCGGCGACCGTCCACGGCGAGGGCTCATCAAGCTTCCTCGCATCGAGATACCCCGTTTCGACGGCACCTTGGCTAAATGGGAGTCTTTCCGCGACCTCTTTAAGTCCCTTGTCCATGACGACCCAGGCCTCGGTGACGTGGAAAAGCTCCAGTTCCTAAAGACCCACGCTGATGGAGAGGCAAAAAGAGCCCTCGACTATCTGCAAACCATCGCCTCCAACTATGCAGTCACCTGGAAGATCTTGGAGAGCCGATACGACCAGCCGCGCCTGCTCATGGCAATGGTCCAGTCACGCGGGATCTCCAGCTCCACCAAGCCCTCAGGCGTTCCGCGCCTATTCAACGCCCTGGCTACCAACACTGGGGAGCCAAGAAACTGCCCATCTTGTCGGGCCGCCCACCGCGCTTGGCAGTGCGACGAGTTTCGTCGGCTGCCCATCAATGAGCGCAGGAAATTGATTCTTGCGACTGGTCTATGCCTTAATTGCCTTGGCCCAAACCACACCGCCAGCGGCTGCCCGTCTACCTCCAACTGCCAAACTTGTGACAGGAGACATCACACCCTGCTGCACGAGTCGGCTGGCAAGAGAAGACATGCTCCTGCTCGATCTGTAATCCCCGAGAAGACCGGCAGAACGCAAAGCTTCGTGGCCGCCGCCACGTCGGGCGACTCAGTCAACGAGTTGTCTTGACTGGCGCTGCTGCCTACTGCCATCGTCACCATCGGCGATGGACAGTCCCGCCGTGAGCGAGTGAGAGCGCTGCTAGACCCTTGTGCCGAGGCCACCTTGGTCAGTGCTGAGCTGGCACGGCGTTTTGGACACGACCTTCAAAAAGTTAACGCCAGAGTGGCCGGAGTGAGCGGTCGTCCAATTGACACTGCCAGTGTCCGCTCTTACATCTATCTGTTCGGCGCGGACCGCGTGCAGCAGGAGGTCGAGGTTTACGGACTTCCCCGCATCGGCGTGGTGACTCCGACCAGAAGTTTTCCCGCAGGGCTTGTGAAGGAGACGGTTGGAATTACTCTGGCTGATCCAAACTTCAACCGGCCCGGGAACATTGACATCGTATTGGGTGCTAACGTATATGAGCATATTCTGCTTCCGGGACAACTTCGCCGAGGTCGCATCATCCTTCAAGAGACCATCTTTGGCTGGACAATAACAGGCTCTCTGAAGCTGCCCACCACAACAGCCTCCGTCCAGGCTGCCGCTTGTTCACAGCCCAGCAAGAGCGATCTCCTCGAACCTGAGGGAGTCCTTGGATTGCTGCAAAGGTTCTGGACCTGCGAGGAACTTCCGACCACGAAGAGGCCATCTCACGCTGACTTGGAGTGTGAGAGTATATTCTTAGCGGGATACACTCGAGAACAAGGTGGACGATACGTGGTCTCCCTGCCCACCAAAGGCGATCAAGTCTACCTGCTGGGCGACAGCCTCACAGCTGCCCATCAGGCTCTCGCGGCGATGCAACGGCGCATGTTGGCGGATCGCAAACTTCGACAGGAGTATAGTCGCTTCATAAGCGAATACCTTCAATTAGGACACATGCACAGATTGTCGGAGCCGGAGATCCTCAGCCCAGACGTCCCAACGAATTACCTTCCACACCACGCTGTCTGGCAGCGGTCTGACGCCGGCCGCAAACTTCGAGTGGTCTTCAACGCGTCTAGACCTACCTCCTCAGGGGTCACACTTAACGACGCACTGCTTTCGGGGCCAAAGCTTCAGAATGACCTCGCCACCGTGGTCACCCGATGGCGTCGGCATCGGACCGTCTTTTGTGCCGACATACAAATGATGTTTCGACAAATACGGGTACAACCGAACCACAGTCACCTTCAGCGGGTCATCTGGAGTCCCTGCGAAAGCGAGCCGGTCGTTCATTACGCCCTGCTCACCGTCACTTACGGTGTAACATGCGCCCCCTATCTGGCCCTCCGTGCCCTCAAACAACTCTGCCACGACGAGGGTTCGGCGTTTCCGGACGCGGTCGAAGCAATTGAGCATGAACTCTACGTCGACGACTTTCTGTGCGGCGCGGATGACCTGGAATCCGCCAAACGACGCAAGAGCGAGTTGATAAGCTTGCTGGCCAAGGGAGGATTTACCCTCAAAAAATGGGTTTCCAATAATCCTTACCTTCTGGATGACATCGAAAGCTCCGACCGACTCCGCCCGAGCTGGCGTGAATTCGTCGCCGGCGGTCCCATTAGTGAGCTTGGTCTCGTTTGGGATCCGACCAATGACCAGTTCCGATTCCGCCCTCCGAGCTCTTCCGACGATGGCCCCCGCGAAGAGAACGGCACTGGCTGAGCTGGCTCGACTGTTCGACCCCACGGGCTGGCTGGCCCCAGTGATCGTTGTCGGCAAGATTATCATCCAGGACCTCTGGCATGCTGGAATCGGCTGGGATGAGAAGGTGCCCGAACCCTGGGCGTCGCGATGGCGGCAATTCCGGGACGCGTGTCGCTAGATCCACAAGATTACGCTGCAACGTTGGACAGGACAAAGCGCATCTACCGGTGTGCAGCTCCACGCGTTCGCCGACGCCAGCCGAAGAGTAATGGTCGCAACCGTTTACATCAGGATCACCGACCAGAGGGGACGGGTCGATACCTCGCTACTCATGGCCAAAACCAAATTGGCGCCCATCCGAGGCCTGCAACCACAATAGCGCACCACGATCCCAAGGCTCCAACTGCGCGCTGCACTCTTGGCCGCCAAGCTACTGAGTCACATATCTCAGAACCTCGATATCTCCTTCTCGAGTTGTTACGCATGGAGTGATTCGCAAGTTGCACTCCATTGGCTCAACTCGGAAGGCAGCACTGGTCATGATTATGTAGATGGCTATGTCAGCCACATAGAAGAGCTGCTGCCTCGGTCACATGGCGCCACGTCTCGACTTTGGAGAATCCAGCCGACGCCGCAACCCGAGGACTTACCAGTACCGAGCTCGGTTCGCATCGTCTGTGGTGGGCTGGACCTTCGTGGCTGAGACGACCACTGAGCGGTTGGCCCTCACCAGACCTCTGTAGCGGATCTGCGCAGCCATCGGACGAACACCCGATGATAATGGCGTGCCAGCTTTCGTGCATCACCGAAAAGAACGTTCACCCAATCGACAAATTTTTAAACCTGGACCGACTGCTGCGTGCCATGGCGCGTTGCCGATGCATCGTGCGACGGACAAGAGGCGGAGTGGGCGCCCTCCTCCGGCCGATCACCACCGACGCCCTTAAAACCGAGTTCATCGCTTGTGCGCGTCTCAGTCAAGAGGCCGATTTCCGCGTGGATATGGACCTACTAAAACGAGGACTGCCAGTGAGCCGCAACAGTCCATTGCAAACTCTATCGCCAATTATCGATGACGTTGGCGTGCTCCGAATAGGCGGCCGACTCCAGCGTTCCCTGTTGGAATACGAAAGGAAGCATCCCATCATCCTCGATCGACGAAGCCACCTGGCTCGGTTGGTCGTGGATTGGGCGCATCATCGAAGCCTCCATGGAGGGTTTCGCTCTACCTACGCGAGGACACTCGGAAAGGCCTGGATCATTGGAGGGCGTGGACTGATAAGGACTTACGTCCGGAATTGCGCAATCTGCGCCAGATCGAATGCTCGGCCACTCCAGCAGATCATGGCTGGGTTGCCCGAGGCTCGAGTAACCCCTGCCCGCCCTTTCAGTAGATGTGGAGTCGACTACGCCGGACCCTTTTCGATCCTAAGGTCGAAAGGGCGAGGCATCAGGACTTCTAAAGGATATGTCGCGCTGTTCATCTGCCTCAGCACGAAGGCAGTTCATCTCGAGCTTGTTGGCGACCTTACCACCGACAGTTTCATCGCCGCCCTTACCAGATTCCGCGCTCGCCGAGGCGCCCCTAAGGAGATTTGGAGCGACAACGGCACCAACTTTCACGGCGCCGACAACGAGCTGCGCCGATTACTGCGGGCAGCGGAGCTTGATTATGGATTCGTGGAGGGCCGGCTTGCTCGGGACGGCGTGACCTGGAAGTTCATCCCCCCCTCGGCTCCCCACTTTGGTGGAATATGGGAGTCCAACATCAAATCAGCGAAGACTCTCCTTCGACGCACCTTGGGTCCTCGCAAACTGACGTACGAGGAGCTGAACACGCTTTTGGCCGAAGTCGAGATGATTTTGAATAGTCGACCGCTGACTCCGTTGTCCAGCGATCCAGAGGACATCGAGGTGTTGACTCCCTCGCACTTCCTTATTGGTGACACCGCAACGTCTATACCCCGACCCGCTGATGACTGCAACCTCGACCACTCAAAGCATTGGAAGCTCATCCAAGCTATGAAGAACCATTTCTGGGCTCGCTGGAGTAAGGAATATCTCCACACTCTTCAGCAGCGAGCCAAATGGACTCGTCAGCAAGCCAGCTTAAGCGTCGGGGATTTGGTGGTGATCTTGGATTCCACCCTGATCAAGCCCAATGGGAGGTGGCCCATAGGACGAGTTTCAGCCATCCATGCGGGTGCTGATGGACACGTCCGTGTTGCAACCATTCGCACGACAGACGGACTTCGGAGAAGGCCCGTGGTTAAATTGGCACGATTACCCACTGAACCCTTCACGTCAGCCCAGGAACCGACTCATGTCGAGCCGATCTCAGGGCTGCCAAACCAATAGCACAACGTTTAATTTATTTCGTTTGCGAAACGAGGCGGGCGGGATGTTTTGTTGAGTTCCGAGTTTTGTCCCCCTCCTCTTTAGCCGTGGGCGGCGCTAGCGCGGGCATCCCTGACGGAGCTCAGCGCCGAGTCAGTCACAGTTGTTCTTCGGGAAGGTGCGGATCCGACAGTCCAGCTCTGGCGCCCACGCTCTTCAACCCGTTAAATAAAGAAGTTTAATAAAGGAGTTCAAACCCAAGTTCAACCCAATTATTACCCCGAATTCAACATTGACAATGAGCGTTTTCAATTAAAATAGTATCATGTACTTGTACATGACGTGTATTTAAATGCTTTTGTAGACTTGTGATAAATTTTTTATTTTCAAACTTTGTGTATTTGTTGCAATTATCATTAAGAGACGTCTTTATCTTAAATTTAAATAATTGTAGGCTAGTACTACAAATAATTAGACTATCTACGTCGATACTGCCTTCTAATACGTTTGGAGGAGCTATATTTATATTAGGTTCGATGATATCGTTATATTTTTTATATTTAGTTATATCGGCATCTGTAATAAGAAAGGAAATTAGTAACACGTTTTTTAGCATTTGAAAGTTATGTATACCTGATTGACACAATGTCTCTTGAAAGAACGAAGTTTTTGGAACATTTGATTTTGTTAAATTGTCTATGTTCGCCGAAGAATGTTGTATTGAATTGAGACGACTGTTTTCATCAGTAATAATTTCATTTATAATTTCCTCCACTGAATACGTATCATCGTATTCAGTTGTGGAGCGTTTCGTTGATGCTAAAATAATAATTATGTAATAATATTTTTTATTTTGATTTTGTACTAATTTAAATTTTAATTACTTTTAACGGTTTCCGCTACTGGTTTGGTAACAATTGGTCTATTATAATTTTTCATGATACGAAAAGTTTTATTTTCAAGTTTCTCGTTGCTGAAAGAAAATTAATAAAATGTTATTAAATTGGGGAATTGAACAATCATCTACGTTAATATTACCTAATTACTTTTTTCAAACGCCGTGCGCGGAAGCTCGACTTTACAGCCATCTACATTGATCCTAAAGATATCGATTTACGCACGCTTCAGAGGTATGCGAGGGGAATTTGAATATTACTCTAGCAATTGTTTTGATTAATTCGGGCGAGTAAAATAACATAACCGTGTGTTTAAGGTTAAGTAACTAAGTAAATGTGAGGATGACAGAAAATCGTTCAAATTCAGATGACATCTCAGATTATGGAGACGAAATTCCTCCTGAAATACTTCAATCGGCAAAAGAAGTATCCCTTGATCTACTGCCTGATAAATCAAAACGATTGTATGTTGCGACGTATAATAATTTCAAAAAATGGCGTTCATTAAAAAAAACAACATTGTTGGTTGAAGAGGTGTTTTTAGCGTATTTTAAAGAGATTTCAATAGCAGTTGCACCGCCAACATTGTGGAACCGATTCTCAATGCTAAAGGTCACAGTGAAGACATTTGATAAAATAGATATCGGAAATTATTTTCAATTGGTAGCTTATATTAAAAAAAAGAATGCAAAATATATTAAAAAAAAATTGAAAACTTTCACGGCCGATAATATTACAAATTACTGTAATAATGCACCTGACGAAGCTCATCTAGCAAAAAAGGTAACATTTTTTTTCAAATGATTTGCAATTATTTATTATCGCACTAACCGCAAAAGCATGTTAAAAAAATTGTTTTGCTGATCGTACATAGTTTGAACATTTTTACTTCAAAGCATATTTTAAATACATTATTGTTTACAGACGCTTCTAATTTTTGGAATTCTTGGTGCGTTAAGGCGTGTAGAATTATCGAATATGTCAGTAGATGATGTCGAAGATGATTTAAGTACTCTATTGGTACGTGTTCCAATCACAAAGAACAATATTCCTCGTTTTTTCTCAATTCACGGAGAATTTTATAAAATTTGTAAAAAATACATAAGCTTACGACCCGTTGGTATTGACAATCATAAAAGGTTTTTTTTACATTACTTTAATGGAAAATGCACTCGACAACCTATCGGTGTCAATACAATAGGTCAAATCCCTAAACAAATTGCAATTTGGCTATCGTTAGTAGACCCGCAATTATACACCGGTCATAGTTTTCGACGAACATCTGCAACTTTACTAGTCGACGGAGGAGGAGATATCAGTGATTTGAAAAGACACGGCGGTTGGAAGTCGATTATAGTAGCTGAAGGTTATATCGATGAATCGATGCGCCACAAGGAGGAGGTACAGAAAAAAATAACCAAACGAATTTTTCTAAAGCAGACCGAGACAAATTCCATATCTAATGCGAATGAAAATGAAGATCCGAATAAAGGCGAATCTACGTCCACATTAATCCACGAACGACAGAGCCAACATGTAGAACGAGAATCATCATTTAATAAGACTGACCAATTGTACGATGATGACGAATTGGCCGACAGTCTAGTTGGAAATGATATTTATAAACAAACAGACACCCAGCAGGCTACGTGTGGTTCACCGTTGAGAAAGCGACAAAAACATACCACTACGGAGCAGCATGAACTGCTTTCTTTGCAAAACGATGAGCATGTTACACTCCAATTTCATAATTGCAATGTTACTGTTAATAATTATAATAACAATAATAAAACCGAATAATAAAATTAAGTATACAGTTAAATCCTGATTTGTATTTATCAATCAATTTAAATATATGCACTGTAGTTTCATTTAACATCCTACATTTTTTTCTCTATTCTGTCGAGCTCCGCGCACTCGTTTGAAAAAGTAGTATACGCAACTCGTGCGATGGAATGGCGACTTACGCTCGCTCCGCTCGGGCGCGAACTCACAACGCGTGCGTAAATCGCCGTCCCTTCGCACTAGTTGCGTAATATACTATTATTGTTTTTGAAGGTTCGTGTAATGGTTTACATAAAGATATCAGGCTCTTGTCCATTCTAAAAAATTAAATATGATTTAATTTACTGCTAACTGTAGTGTATACACTATAATATATTATTTAATTACCCTTCCAATTTTTGTACTACACGTTTTCGTAAATAATAAAAAAAACCTTCTTTCCTCTGTCCGGGAAGAGCTGTTTGCAATACTTGTGCGTTTATTGAAAAACCTCTGTCTAACGCCATACCTAAAGATTTGCAATTCAGCAGCATCCAAAATCCGCAATTGCAACCAACCTTTTGCTGACTTTTCGAAGCATTTATTAAAAATATATTGTTAGCTTCCATTAAATCATTTATTTCTTTATCTGGACGATTATTCATACTGTCAATGTAAATCAAATAATTTTTTATTTCACTTTGCAATATTGTGCACAAAATCCAATGTCTTTGATGTACATTGTAAAAAAGATGCATTAAATCAGAGTTCTTGTTCCTTAAATAACCATTTATAACTATTCGCAGCTGCGGTATGGAGCCAATTATATCAAAGTTTCTAATTTTACACACTTTTTTTGCAATTTCGCAAACATCTTCGTAATTTAGCCAATAATTAAAATTATCCGCTTTAGTCTTTTTAATGAAATCAAGCGAGGCTGTCGACGACATTGTTTTTACCTATAAAAAACACCACTACCCTAACACTACACAATAAATGACTAGTCTTTCTTTATTAAAGAATGCACTTAATCTGTAAATAAAAATAAGAATTAAACTGTGTAACACAATTATTGATAAGATGTAGAAGAAAAAAGTAAAGAAAAAAAACCTATTCTAATAATTCCCCCTGACAGTACCTGCCTCAAATAGTTGGACTACAGCGAGCGTAGGTGGGCTCTTCCGACTCTAACCCTCGCATAAGTAGGGTGTTACTGGTCTTGTAACACTAGGATATACACTTCGCAAACCTAACTATTAACCCAACTATAAATTGGCAACCTGTGTTATTTTCTAACAAAAAACCTTGGATGACGCGGCGACTTTAACGCGTGTCTGCAGCCTTTTTTGTGAAATAAACAACATCCGATTGTCGGTAAGCGGCCGACTTGTAGAGAGAGGGGGAAAAATATCGCGAACTAAAATAATATACGTAGTCAACCGGACTGGTATAAAGCAATACGGATTATTTAGTAATAGCGAATAAAAACACGATCGCGTGAAGTCGCGTAACCAGGCGGTTTATATCTCTTTGCAGCGCGAACGCGAATTTACCCACTCACCTATCTAATTAGGGGCGTGAGGGAATCTTTCGCGCGCAATGTCGATCTCGCCTCGCCCGTGTAGGCACGACGAACCGAGCCGATGCGAAGGTTACGATACTGTTCGCTCGTGTTGTTCGAATTCGTCAAACGGTAAGGTAAACAATATTTTACCGTTACAAGTTTTATTGACTTGTTTCCAATTTTGGTAACTTTTCCAATATTTTTGGTAATATTTTTAAATTGTTAATGTTAGTTTACTTAATTACTTAGTTACTTAGTTTTAACTTTTCAAAAACTATTCGAAGTTTTCATAAAGTTACGTTCCCTCTTTCTCCGAGTAACAAATTGTAATAAATGTAATGCTATTGTAAGAAAAAAAAACCACATAAATTTTGAATAAGTGAAAGTGTATAATATTTAGATCGCGGTTTCCCCCAAGGAAAATGGAAATGTTGATTATAATCGTTTTGTAAAAAGTTCGAATAATTAAACCAAATGAATAAATTGGGTCGGGTCAAGGGATTTCATTTTTCAAGAGGATTACAACGCGCTTCGGTTTTTTGAAATCGGTTAATTAAACAATGGTCTGCAGCCTTTTTTGTGAAATAAACAAAATCTGATTGTCGATAAGCGGCCGACTTGTAGAGAGAGGGGGAAAAATATCGTGAAATAAAATAATATACCTAGTCAACCGGACTAGTATAAAGCAATACGGATTATTTAGTAATAGGTAATAAAAACACGATCGCGTGAAGTGGTATCACTTACTGTATACGCAGCTGTAGTTGTTGGTAAACAATGATCAGCCGATCGGTTGCTTTCTCTCTCTCTCTCTCCCTCTCTCTCTCTCTCTCTCTCTCTCTCTCTCTCTCTCTCTCTCTCTCTCTCTCTCAATTTTTGGGTTAGGAGATGCTCGTAAAGTTTTCATTTCTGCAATCTGGCCAAAAGATATCTACTCCTTGTTAAAGAAAGCCATTAAAATTGCCGACGCAAAGGGTTATGCTAGACCCATTGTAAGAAACCTTGCTGTCTGCATGCGGAAAACATACCGTTCGCCTCTTATTCTAATTAAAAACGAAGCGGAGTTAAACTCACTGCCGGTGTTGCGTGCGAAATCTAAAGAAATTTCATTACTGACCTCTTCTACTACTCAATGAAATATACCTGAACAGTTGCAGCTTTTAAAACCAATAGCGTGTAGTACATTATCAATTGGGCACATTAATATTAATCGGTTGAAGAGTAACTTCACGTTACTTGAAACACATTGCATCAATAATTATTATGATATAATTGCTATTTCTGAGACATTTCTTAAGCCCAATGATAAAAATGCTTTGGTCACTCTTGAGGGATTCGCTCTTTATCGACTAGATAGAATAGGCAAGGAGGGAGGCGGTGTAGCGATTTATGTTAGAAACACCTATCGTGTGAAATTGATAAATCAATCAGAGGAAGTGTTTAATAACTTATCTGAATATCTAACAATTGAAATTTCTATTTTAAATTTAAAACTGCTTTTCTCTGTTATCTATAGGCGACCGAAAGCCTCATACCCTATAGAATTTTTCAAGGAACTTATGGAAATTTTACCATCATATACTCACGTAATTATTACAGGTGATTTTAACATTAACATGTTATCAGAAAGCCCCGACTCACACTATCTTAATAATATTATGGATACTCTATCACTTTCACTCGTCAAATCCCAGCCAACACATCATGCAATGTCGAGCACAACAGGTACTATTTCCCATACGTGGCTCGACCTTTTCCTAGTTAAGGAGTCTGGTTTTGTTAAAAGATACGAGAAATCGGTAGCTCCCTTTTCTGCAGGTCACGACTTTGTAGAGATAGAATATAATATTGCTAAAAAAGTTCAACCTCCAAAAAATATCATTTATAGAAACTTTACCTCATTTAATTTAGATCAGTTCACCGAAATCTTTGAGAACAAATTCTCTTCAAAAGCTGCAACCTGTTCCGTCTCATATGTTAATGATAATAATGATAATAATATAGAAAATAGAATAAATGTAACTTGTACTAGGAATTTAGATTTAGATTTAAATGATGAAATTGAGATATTTCAAAATTCTTTATTGGATACGTTCGATGCTGTCTGCCCTCAGCGAAGTACTACAATCAAACCAATTCACAAACCATGGGTTTCGCATGATATTAGAATGCTAATGCGCACTCGTGATAAAGCCTATAAAGTGGCCTGTCGTACGGGCCTACCTATCAATATTAATCGCTATAGGGTCTTACGAAATAAGATAAGTAATATGTTAGATACAGCAAAAAATCAGCACCTTGAAACTCGATTACATAATGCTACAAATTCGCGATCCAAATGGAGGGAGCTGAATAAAATTGGATTGACAGGTTACAAACACCCCTCACCATTACTATACTTCACTGCTGATGAACTCAATAAACATTATGCAAGTGTATCTAGGTTTAATATTTCAGGCGATAATTTTAGTATGGAAGAATTATTTCATACAAATTCTTACCAATCTGTAAATACTCCTTTTAGGTTTAAGGAAATCAGTTATTCTAAATTACTTGAAGCTATCAAGGCCACTACATCGAAAGCAAAAGGTTATGATGGCATTACTATTACGATGATTAACCTGTCGTTGACTACAATATCATCTCATATTTTAGCTTTATTTAATCGCTCTCTCAATACTGGTATCTTTCCCATGGATTGGAAAAAAGCAATATTACTACCACTTTCTAAAGTTGGTAGTCCTACAATACCATCTGAAACTAGACCAATAGCACTACTACCCATATTGTCCAAGTTGCTGGAGAGATTGGTACAGAGTCAATTCTCGCAATATCTTGAGAATAATGAATTATTAAATGATAGACAAGCGGGTTTTCGTCGTGGTCATAGCACGCAAACAGCTCTTTTGGGAGTATTAGACGATGTGAGAGAGGCAATAGATAAGCGAATGGTTACGATTCTTATTTTATTTGTTTTTCTAAGGCTTTCGATACAATTTCACATTCAAAATTAATGAGAAAACTTCGTGATTTTAACTGTTCTACTCAAGCACTGCGGTGGTTTTATTCATACCTCACCAATAGAAAACAGGCGGTGATTCGAGAGAACGGATCGACATCCGAATGGCTGAATGTAGAAGCCGGGGTACCCCAGGGCAGTGTACTGGGGCCAATTTTGTTTTCCATTTTCATTAATGATCTTCCCCTTATTCTCCAGTATACAAAGCATATGATATTTGCTGATGACACTCAAATATATCTCCACTGTTCCCCTCATAATATCACTGAGGCAATTTGCAAAATCCAGTGGGATGTGAACGCCGTTGCCGAATGGTCACTTAGTAACGGCCTCAAATTAAATCCATTGAAGACTAAGGTGATGATATTAGGTAGTCGTCAATATACCACCATGCTCAATGAAATGGCTATCGATAAAATTATACTTTCCGGAAACAAACTCAGTTATTCATTAGAGGTGACAAATTTAGGACTACGGCTTACTCCCAACTTGGATTGGGATAAACACACTAGGTATTTGGCTAGAAAAGTACACGGAACACTCCACTCACTCAGATATTACAGAAAATCTCTTTCACTTTCTTTAAGAAAAAACTTAGTTGAAAGTCTGATATTCCCTGTATTTGACTACCTGAGTGCTGTGTATCATGATCTAGATGCCACTCGTCACCTCTATATTCAACGTCTGCTAAATGCATGTGTGCGATTTGTAATCGGCAATATCCCTAGGAGGGCGCATGTCACTCCTCATAGGCTAAAGTTAGGTTGGTTATCAGCAGTTAGACGAAGAGAATATTTTATTTGCTCGCTAGCTTATACAGTTATTGCGAAAGATTCACCAAAGTATATTTCACATCGTTTTTGCATACTTGATCAGGATGTTGTTCGAAGATCTCGTCGTATAAATTCAAACCAGATGCTAGCTTATCCAACCCCACGCACCGAAGCGTGGAAAAAGTCATTTTTTATTACCGCGTCGTCTCTTTTGAACTCTCTCTGTCCATCCGACATTAATATTAATTTGGATGATCTTAATATGGATGAATTCAATAACTTTAAATCTAACCTTTACAATACTCTATTGAACAGAGATAAAAATGATTGGACACAGAGAGTACAAGAAGAAAATATCATCACTCACTGATATTGTACTAAAACTAAAATGTTCTATAAGTTAAGGTTATTATATTGTTAGTTAAGATTTATGTATCAATTGGCAAATTCGTCAAATGCGTGCGTCAGCCACCTACTACTGTTAAACTGATTTATTTTATTTTATTTTATTTTATTAAATTCAATTACATGCTAAATTCGTTACTCATCGATTATATTGATTATATAAATTGTACAAGCGATCTTCAAAAGTCATTGTTATTGTAATATAAATAGAATTACATGTCATTATATTGTAAATCAAGTCAACCAAATAGGGTTATACCCCAAGGTTGTAAATAAATATCTATCTATCTATCTATCTATCTCTCTCTCTATCTCTCTCCCACTCTCTCTCTCTCTCTCTCTCTCTCTCTCTCTCTCTCTCTCTCTCTCTCTCTCTCTCTCTCTCTCTCTCTCTCTTAACCGTCGCTGCGGTATACGGCGGATTATCCGTTTGTGTGGCTGCAGGTCGGTTCACGATTTTGCACTATTCACGTGACAAATGCAGGATCGAAACGCACGAAACGCACGGCGAAGCTGAACACTGTCGCGTAACCAGGCGGTTTATATCTCTTTGCAGCGCGAACGCGAATTTACCCACTCACCTATCTAATTAGGGGCGTGAGGGAATTTTTCGCGCGCAATGTCGATCTCGCCTCGCCCGTGTAGGCACGACGAACCGAGCCGATGCGAAGGTTACGATACTGTTCGCTCGTGTTGTTCGAATTCGTCAAACGGTAAGGTAAACAATATTTTACCGTTACAAGTTTTATTGACTTGTTTCCAATTTTGGTAACTTTTCCAATATTTTTGGTAATATTTTTAAATTGTTAACGTTAGTTTACTTAATTACTTAGTTACTTAGTTTTAACTTTTCAAAAACTATTCGAATTTTCATAAAGTTACGCTCCCTCTTTCTCCGAGTAACAAATTGTAATAAATGTAATGCTATTGTAAGAAAAAAAACCACATAAATTTTGAATAAGTGAAAGTGTATAATATTTAGATCGCGGTTTCCCCCAAGGAAAATGGAAATGTTGATTATAATCGTTTTGTAAAAAGTTTGAATAATTAAACCAAATGAATAAATTGGGTCGGGTCAAGGGATTTCATTTTTCAAGAGGATTACAACGCGCTTCGGTTTTTTGAAATAGGTTAATTAAACAATGGTCTGCAGTCTTTTTTGTGAAATAAACAAAATCTGATTGTCGATAAGCGGCCGACTTGTAGAGAGAGGGGGAAAAATATCGCGAAATAAAATAATATACCCAGTCAACTGGACTAGTATAAAGCAATACGGATTATTTAGTAATAGCGAATAAAAACACGATCGCGTGAAGTGGTATCACTTACTGTATACGCAGCTGTAGTTGTTGGTAAACAATGATCAGCCGATCGGTTGCTTTCTCTCTCTCTCTCTCCCTCTCTCTCTCTCTCTCTCCCCCCCCCCCCTCTCTCTCTCTCTCTCTCTCTCTTTCTCTCTCTCTTAACTGTCGCTGCGGTATACGGCGGATTGTCCGTTTGTGTGGCTGCAGGTCGGTTCACGATTTTGCACTATTCACGTGACAAATGCAGGATCGAAACGCACGAAACGCATGGCGAAGCTGAACACTGTCGCGTAACCAGGCGGTTTATATTTCTTTGCAGCGCGAGCGCGAATTTACCCACTCACCTATCTAATTAGGGGCGTGAGGGAATCTTTCGCGAGCAATGTCGATCTCGCCTCGCCCGTGTAGGCACGACGAACCGAGCCGATGCGAAGGTTACGATACTGTTCGATCGTGTTGTTCGAATTCGTCAAACGGTAAGGTAAACAATATTTTACCGTTACAAGTTTTATTGACTTGTTTCCAATTTTGGTAACTTTTCCAATATTTTTGGTAATATTTTTAAATTGTTAATGTTAGTTTACTTAGTTACTTAGTTAATTAGTTTTAACTTTTCAAAAAATATTCCAAGTTTTCATAAAATTTAAATTTTTTTGTCAAATTTAAAAAATAAAAAAAAAAAATTATTTAAATTTTGGTTGATATTGACACATTTTTTTTTTTTTATCAGCAAAAGCTCACTTTAAAGATTTTATAATCCTAGTATGAAATCCGTCTACGATGCATAATAAGGCCGCTATAAGCCTGTTTTTGCGATCATACAGTGGACTAAATGTACGACAAGGATGTAACATCTAATGATAAACATCTTGTAATTTTTTTGTTATTGGGTTAACTGGGTTACCTAAGTTATTGGGTTATGTATATTCCTGCATTTTCAAAATTTTCCTCGATTTTCCGCGGTTTTTCCAAATTATAATATTTTCCAGTTTTTCGATTTTTTTCAACTTCTTTCCGTTCTATTTCAGTTTTTAAAGATTTTTCCGAATAATTTTCCGACGTTTAAAAAAATTTTCCGATTTTTTTTTCGCATTTGAAAATTTTTTTTTGTATTTCTTATTTTTTACATTCTTTTCAGATTTCCTTTCATTTACAGAATATTTTCCTGCATTTCCCAAATTTTTACTACCTTTTCTAATTAATTCCTTTTTAAATTAATTTACGCGGTATTTGACGACGTGCCGACTTTAACGCGTATAGCGCCTCGGCCAATACAGATACGAAAAAATCAGGTAGGATGATAAAGGCTCATTTTTCAAGAGGAACCCAATGCACTTTGGTTTATTAAAATCGGTTAATTACAGCCTCCTCTGTACCCTTTTCGTGAAATTAATTTACGCGAGATTGGACGACGCGCCGACTTTAACGCGTGTTAGCGCTTCGGGCAGGGCAGATACGAAAAAATCAAGTAGGATCAAGTGGGTTCGTTTTTCAAGAGGAACCCAATGCACTTTGGTTCATTCGAATCGGATAATTACACTGCCTTCTACACTGTTTTTGTGAAGTTGCTTTATTTAAACATGTGAATTAATACAAAATATTTATCTGAGATTTATAATTTATCTGTATATATGAGGAATGTTTCTTTAATAAATAAAAAAGCAATAAATTCACGAATTTTTCTAATAGTTGGAAAATTCAAATTTTAAAATTATATGGCATTGGATCATGAATATGCCTTATGTAACAATATTCTGACGATTAAGACATTAGTTCTACGTAAGTGCGGTAGGGGGGTATCTGTTAATATGTGGCACTTATTAAAGTTTGCTATCGGTAGGGCATATATACCCCATGTCTTCCTCGTCAGAATAATGGTGGTTTTCAAAAATTTTTCTATCTGTCATTTATCTGTTCTGCACCATAGAAGCCTGACTAGGTGTAAAGAACGCGTTGCAGAAGTACACTTTGCGAATAATTGAAAATGAATCGAGCGTTACGATGTAACGTAGGTGGGTCAGCAGGGGCAACACCTCCTACTGAACCCGCCTATAACAAAGTATCCCCAGACTTAAGGGGATACCTTGTAACGGGCACAACTTTTAATAAAAATTCAAACAATTAAAAATAGTAATTAGATTTAAATAACCACGGTTGATAACGCCTTAATAAGCATCGATCGATACACGATTATCTAATCGACGATAAATAGATCGTAATCTCAAATGGTAAATAGATGTATATGTATATAAGTCAAATGTATGTTCACGCGAATGAACCATTTAAGTATAATCGACGTCATACTTTGTTTTGATAAATTTAATTATTTAATCATAGTTTATATTCAATACTTAATTAAATTTTATAAGAATAGAAAATTAGGATAATTAATAACGCTTCAAATGATATGCAACAATCAACAAGTTTAATTATTTATTTATGTTTATTAAACATTGCAAATTTCAATAATGTATAAAAAAGTAAATGCATTATAAAAATCTAGAAAAATCAAAGTTTCTGATAGTTTTATCATTATTGTAAATTTTAAAGTTGAAATATTATTTAAAAAGTTAATAACATTAATGTTATTAACAATACAAATTTAAATTGTTAATAAAATAGGTTATCATAATATTATAGAATCTTGTTATAATTAAAAATTAAAGTAATTGTAGAACCTTAAGATAATGAAAAAACAAATTCAAATAAGACATTTTTACAAGAATGCACACGATGCAAAAATGCATATCAATTTAGACAATATAAATTGTACGAATTATAAATATTTAAAAATTAGGATAAGTGAATAAAAATATTTGTGATTTAAAAATTAATTTCAAATGCGAAGAAAAAACATAGTTCTTAGGTAATAAGCAAAAACTGTTAAACGGTCAAGAAGCGACTTTAGTATATAAAGGGAGCGACTCTCGATTCGAGGATGATTATTAAACTACAAGCCAATGTAGCATGTACGATTCATATTATCGGCCTTCGTAGCCAATCAATAAATTCTTAAAATTAAATAGAAATAATTTTATTTATTGTAAAAAAATCCACACTCCACTTTTCTTCCCTTCGCAGGAAGAAAAGCGACACCAACAAGAATACATAAAACAAATAAACTAACATTTTCAAATCCACTAGTCCATGGTGAGACGACGTGGTGTTGAACACATAAATATACTTTTCTTTAAAAAGTCTTCAAACGAGTAACCGCACTAGGAGGTTTAGACTTCGAATTCAAACCTAGTGCGCTATCTCAATGAAGTGAAAATAAAGAAGAAGACGAAGGAAAAGTAAAAGCAAAAACGGACCTAAATCCAGGCCCGTTACATTGGCGCTCGGACAGGAACTCTACAAAAAATATCAGATTCAATTGAAGGATGAGAATCAACACCGCTAAATATATCGAGCAATCCGTAACTCGATTGAACCAAAGAACTACCGCACTTTCGGTACAAATCATAAATATCAATAAAAGACAAACAAAACTCGAAGAAGAAATAACAATTGGAAATAACCAAAACCATTTCAACACCAACAACATAAGACACCTGAAGAATTGCCTTATCAAGGTCATCGACGACACCCACATCGACATAAAAACTTTATATGAATGTATCCACGAAATAGAAGAGGAAATACAATCAAGAAACAAAATTATTGCAGATCTAATTGATAATAACAACAAATTCAAAAAAATTATAACGTTATTAAACGACGAGATGGAAGAAATAAAAAAGAAAATCCATTAAAATTTAAACCGACCAGAAAAGCCCGCGCAAACCCCGCGCACACCAACGGAGTTCATCAATCCAACGGCGTCGACACTGAAGAAAGAAGACTAGCAGAACATACGATACTGCGACAACGATCTTACTCTCCTATATAAATATAGTAAACTCACGCGCGAATTCAAAAATTAGATTTATACATTATAGTTAATCTAAATATGTTTGTTGAAATACATAAGCGACGATTTAATTTAATAAACTATTATACGATATACGGTTATATGTAAAAAATTTTTAAGTAGGTTTTAAATAAAAATTGATTACCATGAGACAAATAGATTATTAACGTTTGCCTTTATTAAAGAATTACAACTGTTTATTGGTATATAAACAACTAACGGGAACATGATAAATAGATACGAACACTCGATATTTGATGATGCAGTTTTCCGACAAATTTACGCGATTAGGGAACAAGTTAACGCGAGCATCGAAGAATTAACGGAAGTAAAAAACTTTTATTTTTATATGATAGAATTTTCGAAAATTTAAACTCTGATATAGTATGTTTAAAAAAGCGCATCGCTAGTTTAGAGATCGAAAATAATATCAGACGAACAGACAAGCACCAACTAGAAAAAGAAATTGAAATAGTAAAAGAATTAATATTAGATTCACATAAGGTATTCGAACATCAAAATGTAAAATTTAACAATCGATTGGAAATAATAGAATATAAAATAGAAACAACACTCGTTGAAAAATTAAAAAATTTAACATTAAGTTAACATTAAATTAAAAAACCAACAAGTTATAATATTAATAATTAATAAATAAAATAAATCGCCTAAAAATGGAGAAACGTACGAGAAGAACGACAAATTGTTTTTCACAAATCGAGTCCGCTCAAGGCGAAGAAGAAAAATCACCGAAAGAAGAAGCTCGACATACCTGGGAGAAAGCAGTAACTGAAGAACTCGAAACAATGTATAAACAACGTGAAGAATTGGATAAAAAAGTAGACAATATTTTACTAGAAGAATTAAACATAAAATGTACTAATTCCCAAGGAGAAGAAGAAATAATATCAATATCAAGACAACTCATTAAATTAACACAGTTATTAAATAAAGTAGTTGAAAATAATAATATTATGAGAAAGAAAATAAAAAACATGGAAGACAAAAATGAAGAACTCGCGAGCGAAAATGAACAACTTATAGAGAGAATCGTACAACTCGAAGAAACTACATATATAGATAAAAACAACGACGAAAATCTACAAGCAGTAAAACATTATTGCATAGAATTAATCGACGAAATTGATAAAAAATATAATATGAAAACAAATCAACATGATGAAGAGATATCAACCATCAAAAAGGAAATTCCAAACAGAATAAATAGAACAACGGCAGAAGGGAATAAAAATTCGATAAAATTAACGATACCCAAATTTTCGGGAGCTACACACGAAAGACCTATTCGATTCTTAGGGGAACTGGAAAAATACATAGCAGTCTTGAACCCTAATTTTGACGAAATGTTATGTATTATTTCGCAATCTCTCACGGATTCTGCAAGCGAATGGTGGTATCTACAAGAAAAAGATATTGGTGATTTTGAAGATTTCGCTAACCAATTTAAAATTAGATACTGGAATACACAGACACAACAACAGTTAAGACGAAAACTTGAATTCGGACGGTACACAAATGTAGGAAAAATATCACGCGTCGAGTACGCAACGTACATGCTAGGTATCGCGAAAGAACTAGAGTTGGAGATAACGGAGGAAAAATTAATAATGAAAATAAGCGAACACTTCGAACGCGAAACACGACACGTGATTATCGGTATGCAGGAACGCAATAAAGTCAACTTTTTTAATATTATGGATGAATTTGATGCCGAAAGATCGCGATATAATAAGCCCGAAAATCAAATCAATACAAATCAAGAAAAGAATAAATACGACAATAACAGCAGCAATTACAAAAAAGAATATTTAAATAAACGTGAAAACTCTTCTCAAAACGCATATTATTCAAATCGTAATTGGCAAAATAAAAATGCACACCAAGTAAATGCACTTAAAGTAAATAGACAAAACGAAAAACATAATAAATATAACGAAAATAAAAAAGGAGAACGGAATAAAAGCACTAAAAAACGTGACGAAACGAATAAAAATAATATCATAGATGACGCAGATGAAATCATAGAACTTAGTTCAATTTCGGAAAACTACCGATAGTTGCATTTTCTCACTCGGATTCCCGTATTAAACACGTAAATGCAACTCAAAGGGATAAAAATAAAGAAAGAGACGAACATTATAATAATTTCATAGATGTATTAGACATTGACTTAAATGAAATACAAATAAACACAATATTCGAAGACCCACGAATAGATTTAATTCCGGATATTGAAGCAAACCATGAAACAAACGAAAATACAACTAAGAATTTATGTAAATGTCCCGAAATAAAAATAAAATTAGAAAGTGTCGAAATTGACGCATTAATTGATACCGGAAGCGAAATAACGTGTATATCGGAAGAATTCTACACAAAAAATAAAGAAATATTCATGAAATGTGCAACATTACCCATCGCAGGAAAAATAATTAAAGGTGCAACGGGCAGTAAATCAACACGTATTAAACAACAAGTTTTAAATCTTACGAACATTAACGGGTTAGAAATCAAATTAATATACATAGTGGTACCAAAATTAATACGATCATGCATAATCGGATACGAATCACAGAAAAAATTAAATATGATAATAGATACGCGTAAAGATGAAATTGAATTCAATATAAATAAAATTAACGGAAAAATTAAATATGAAAATAGGCTAATAAACTCTGAAGAGTACGCCAGTTTAAAAATTGAGGTAGAAGAAATACCTGATAAAAAAGAAAAATCTAAAATAAATTGGAAACAAATATCCAACGAATTAGATTACGAATTCGATATTTCCCCGGAGGAAATAAACGAAAAAATAAATAATTGTGTAACATTAAATGAAACACAAAAATTAAAATTAAAAGAATTAATACTCCGTTATAAAGATATATTCAAAAGAAAACCCGGTCTATTATTAAACTTCGAATATAAATTACAAATAAAAGAAAAATTACCTTTCTTTTCAAAACCCTATCCGATACCGATTGCGTACATAGAAAAAGTTAAAACTGAAATAAATAAAATGCTTCAATTTGGTATAATAAGAAGGTCAACAAGTCCTTATATTAGCCCGTGTGTTATAGTACCTAAAAAAGACGGTTCCGTTAGAATTTGCTTAGATGCTAGAAAACTAAACGAGAAACTCGTAGAAGACCACGCATCACCACCCGGGGTGGAAGAAGTATTCATGCGATGCGAAAACCGCGAATTCATGTCAAATTTTGATTTATCAAATAGTTTTTGGCAAATCGCATTAAGCGAAGAAAGTAAAAAATATACAGCCTTCATGTGCGATAACAAAGTATACGAATACTACTCGAGATAACCCAGATAATATATTATCGACAAAGATTATATATGTAAGGTTACGCCGAATACTTTAAAAATTATACTACCGGAAGTAATCATAATTGATTTCGTAGAACAATTACATAGATTTTATGGTCATGTAGGATCACGAAAAATATACAGGATGATTTTCGAATACTTTTTCATACCTAAACTACGTAAAAAAGTTAGTAGAATATTAATAAATTGTGAAGTATGTCAAAAAACTAAATGTTTAACGCAAAAGTATAACGCGCTTTATCAACCAATGATCATCGAAAATCCAGGGGACTTATTGTCTATAGATTTTCTGGGACCTATGCCTATCTCTACAGGGGGGGTTAAGTATATTCTTTCAACATTAGATGCATTTACAAAATATGTCGTATTGTATCCTTTAAAAAAAGCAAACGTAATAGCTCTTATAAACAGAATAAATCAATACATCTCAAAAGTACAAAAACCTAAAGCAATCATTTGTGATCATGGTAGTCAGTTTACCAGCGATAAATGGTTAAACTATATGAAAAACAATGATATAAAATTAATATTTTCATCAATTCGTCACCCTCAGAGTAACATGGTGGAACGCGTACATCGCGAAATAACGCGAATTTTTAGATCCAATTTAACAAAACATACAGGGTGGGCGAAAGAAATAAAAAAAGTACAAGATATAATAAACAATACACATCACGAAACAACAGGGTTTCCGCCAATAGAATTACAATTTAATGTTAAATCAGACAGAATTTGGAAAAAATGGTTAAAAGAACCACCCAAAGAAAATGAAATGATCTATGAGGATCGAATAAAATTTGCTCGCGAAAAAATGCATAAACATCTAAAAAATAAAGCCGATAAGAAAAATTCTGAAATAAATCATTTCTTTTTCAATA
This sequence comes from Theocolax elegans, assembly GCA_026168455.1. Classification (NCBI taxonomy): domain Eukaryota; kingdom Metazoa; phylum Arthropoda; class Insecta; order Hymenoptera; family Cerocephalidae; genus Theocolax; species Theocolax elegans. Next base: position 16,426,099 of record CM047427.1, on the reverse strand, counting down.
TAGGCGATTTGGTCCTTATTAAAGCGTTAAACGTATCAAAAAACGAAGAAAAAATAACTTCAAAATTTATGGAAAAATATGAAGGTCCTTATGAGATTGTAAAAAAATATGGAAGCGATACATATTTATTGTACGATAATGATAGAAAAATTAATCGAGGAATGTTCCACATTAATAATTTAAAACCATACTATAAATAACTTGTAAAATTTGTCCTAAATATTTCCAAAGTTATTTAGGGGGGATACCTTGTAACGGGCACAACTTTTAATAAAAATTCAAACAATTAAAAATAGTAATTAGATTTAAATAACCGCGGTTGATAACGCCTTAATAAGCATCGATCGATACACGATTATCTATCGACGATAAATAGATCGTAATCTCAAATGGTAAATAGATATATATGTATATAAGTCAAATGTATGTTCACGCGAATGAACCATTTAAGTATAATCGACGTCATACTTTGTTTTGATAAATTTAATTATTTAATCATAGTTTATATTCAATACTTAATTAAATTTTATAAGAATAGAAAATTAGGATAATTAATAACGCTTCAAATGATATGCAACAATCAACAAGTTTAATTATTTATTTATGTTTATTAAACATTGCAAATTTCAATAATGTATAAAAAAGTAAATGCATTATAAAAATCTAGAAAAATCAAAGTTTCTGATAGTTTTATCATTATTGTAAATTTTAAAGTTGAAATATTATTTAAAAAGTTAATAACATTAATGTTATTAACAATACAAATTTAAATTGTTAATAAAAATAGGTTATCATAATATTATAGAATCTTGTTATAATTAAAAATTAAAGTAATTGTAGAACCTTAAGATAATGAAAAAACAAATTCAAATAAGACATTTTTACAAGAATGCACACGATGCAAAAATGCATATCAATTTAGACAATATAAATTGTACGAATTATAAATATTTAAAAATTAGGATAAGTGAATAAAAATATTTGTGATTTAAAAATTAATTTCAAATGCGAAGAAAAAACATAGTTCTGAGGTAATAAGCAAAAACTGTTAAACGGTCAAGAAGCGACTTTAGTATATAAAGGGAGCGACTCTCGATTCGAGGATGATTATTAAACTACAAGCCAATGTAGCATGTACGATTCATATTATCGGCCTTCGTAGCCAATCAATAAATTCTTAAAATTAAATAGAAGTCACGGATAATTTTATTTATTGTAAAAAAATCCACACTCCACTTTTCTTCCCTTCGCAGGAAGAAAAGCGACACCAACAAGAATACATAAAACAAATAAACTAACATTTTCAAATCCACTAGTCCATGGTGAGACGACGTGGTGTTGAACACATAAATATACTTTTCTTTAAAAAGTCTTCAAACGAGTAACCGCACTAGGAGGTTTAGACTTCGAATTCAAACCTAGTGCGCTATCTCAATGAAGTGAAAATAAAGAAGAAGACGAAGGAAAAGTAAAAGCAAAAACGGACCTAAATCCAGGCCCGTTACAACCTAGACTATTTTAATTATCTTTATTTCGGTAATAAAATAAAAAAAGACGTGTAACGGTTTTGCTATTTTTAATAATAAATGCAATAAAATAATAACTATTCAGAACCGTTAAAATAATAGTCTCATTTACACGATCGGCCGCTCAGTAATAATACGACTATAATAAGCCGTATAGGGGGAGGCGGCGGTAATCTTTACTTAGCGAAACGCGAGAAAATGGGTAAACAACTAAATAAGCAACAATGCAATATTCAATTAATAACAAAAATAAATGTATTCGGGAAAAAAGTAATACAGGCGCGTCGCAGCGCGCGAAACGCAGGTCGATATATACGCGAAATAAATAAAGAGAGAAAGAGAGAGAGAGACTACAAAACTGGCACTTACAGTGCGTGAGCCGCGATCGATGATTAAACAACCAGGCGAAGTCTGCGTAGTCGCTACTCTTTAGCTTCCTGGGCTGCGTCGTCGCCAAACAATCTAGTATAAGTCCACTGGATCACCAGCACAGCACCAGGATCACAAGCACGGGGCGATTAAAATACGGAGAGAAGAATAAACAACAAGGTTTCTCACGGCGGTTGAGATTAATCACACGGTTGAATTCAATCTCTCGACGGTTGAGATTAGTCTAAGTGTAAATATTAATACACAGGCTAGACAGAGAGAGAGAATGTAACGAGCAATGTAATATAATCAAATATTACATTGATTCGTTATAGACTTTAGAATTAAATTTGCACCATTTCAAGGAAACGCTGCAGTAGAGGATTACGGTCAAACGCATCTTCCCACCCGGATGATAAAAATTAACCGCCGAATGTGCGTCACGCGGGAGGATTTAATAGGAACGATCCTTCACGAATGCATTCATGCTTGGCTATTTTCGATTGGCAAGAGGCATGAAGATTGCGTAGATCATGGCGAACTGTTTGAAAACAAAAGACATGAAATTAACAGTTGTGGGATGCATTTTATCGACAGTTAATTTCATCTCTTTATCAAACAGTTCACCATGATATACGCAATTTTCAATTTTTTCGTTAATAGACAATAGCCAGTATGTGCCATTCGCGAAGGCTTGTTCCTGTTAATACTTGCGTCGTGGACACTTTCGGCGTACGTAATTCTCTTCTGCTGCTTTTTTTGTAATGATGAAAATTTAATAATAAACTCTTTTTTTATTTCATTACCGAAGTAAAGATAATTGTAATAGTGAAAAATGATATTTTACATATAATTACATTAATAACAATAACAAATTAACAAAACAAAAAAAAATTAAAAATTAACAAAAATGCAAAAATAAATTCATAGAAAAATTAACAAAAAAAAGCAAAAAAAAATACATAAAAAATAAAAAAAAACAAAATATACATAAAAAAAATAAAAAAAAAGGGCCCCAAAAACCAGTACGTCCACGCCGTGGGCCCCGGGTAACGCTAAAGCTGGTAAAAAAATATCTAAAAATAAAATAAAAAACAAAAACTCCGAAAATTCTGAAGAAAAAAATCTGTTTTACGAAATGAAATCTATTTAGAAATTATCTAAAACTAATTGTGCGTTGAATGAACTCAACTCTGCCCCGTTAGAAGTCTACTCTCCGGTACGGAATTATGACGATCTGCATTTTAGGGTCGAGGGGGTTCATTTTTCAAAACGAGTACAATGAACTTGGATTCATTCAAATCGGTTAATTACACAGGCTTCTGCAGTCTTTTTGTGAAATTCATTTAATTAAAGTTACACAAATACGCGCATACACAAGGTTATCGACGGCTCTTCACCTCCACGTGGTGATTACTGGGTAACGCATACCAATGGTTCCACAATGAGTATTAGTACTTTAGTACAGCAATAAACAAAAAATTATTTGATGGTTTTGTTTATAATCGTTTTTTTTATAATTTATATGTGGTTTCTTTTCTTGTTTTTCTGCTATTTGTTTGTTTCTTTTTATTAATTTTTTTTATTTTTTTCCCCTGAAAGTTCCGGATACCATTTATATTTTATTGTCTCCATTTCTTGTGTAACCCGTGAGAGTTATTCATCATTAGTTTTGATTATTTCATCACAATTTTCTAATCTCTTTTTCAAATAATTGAATCGCTCCAAAGTCTACAATTAAAACATTGAAGTTTTTTGCAATTTTCATAATAATAAAATATTTTATATCCACGTTTTGTAGTTACTTTTCTAGTCTCTTCTTGATCATTTGAATATTTATTCTATAGATGCTGCAAATTTTGCAAATGCACTATTTATTGGCTTAAATTTTGGATTATCATAAGAAAGACTTCTTCGATGAAGTGATTCGTGAATTATCCACACTTTTGATTATTACCAATTTTTTTAAGTTTCTTTTTATTTGTTTTTATGGTCATTTTTTTCGCTTTTTTACTTGTTTTTATATTTTTGTCTTTTTCATTTTATTATTTTTGTCGATTTTTTTGGCTCTTTAGACGGAACCAATGCAAAAGTCGATACATCAGTATTACCGACGCTCGGGAGGTTGCCAGTCGTACCACCGAGGATCCCTCATGCGCGGAAGAGGGTTACCTCGGCGGTCGCAGGACTCATCGTTCAACGTTACTAGGTCTCCCAAAGTAACGTTGAACGAGTACGCTCTCGAGCGTCGGTAAAGATTTTGCCCGTTGTCGGTGGTAAAAAAGCTCATGTACCGACTTCGGCATTGGTTCCGTCTATTTCGCTGCTGGTACCATGCCCCCAAAGTAAATTGGAGGCATTGGTCCAGAGCCTCCCACGATACGTGGTTGGCCACCGCAAAATTAACCACCAACATACGTTGGTGATTATCGAAGTGGCGGCCAGACCAAAAGGCTGCTCTAATAAATCGAGGCCAGCGACGAAGTGGACCGACGAGGTCGACGAATTCGAGCTAAGGATTGGTGCTGGTGGTGGTGGAGGAGGATCCTCCGACCGACGAGCCAGCGATTACCCTTGTCTCCCGTGCCAAAGCCTCCTGCTGATTTACAACAATGTTACGGGGCACGGGAGGCAAGGGTGTTGAACTCTGAGGTTCATTTACGGTTCGCTCGACGGTCGGAAAATTCACTCTGTGAACCGGACGGAGCGAGAAGTGAGGATCTTGAAAGCGACGACCGCAATAACGCCAGCCGCTTTTAATCTCCTCGGTCGCCAAAATCAAATACTCTTCGAACCCGTCCGATTCGGCACAAAAATCCTCAACTCGTGTACGCCAGGCCTCTTGTCTTTCTACTTCGACGGTGGCCTCGATCAATATACTATCTAACCACATCCTGTGTAATTTTTTCAGTACCAAAGTAAACGCCCTATATATATAAAGAAAGACGACAACTTCATATACGAGTATAGTCGCAGCCATCTAGCGGTGGAGATGAAGACTTTATGCGGAATTCGACGACGCGACGACTTTGACGCGTGATAGCGCCTTGGGCAGGGCAGATACGAAAAATGGAAGAGAGCTTTTTTTCTTCAAAATTTGTGCTCTATCCGATGGAATGTTTATGTCTACGAATTACAATACACCCTGTATATATATATTTTGAACCATGCAAAAATTTCTACCAATCTGAATACAGATTTTTTTTATATGAAAAGTATCTTACACTATTATTTTTCATTTCTGGCCCTCACATGTTTTACAGTAATAAATAAATAATATTCTAATGATATTAATTTGTGCAAAATTAATTTCTACAATACTAATAAAATGGACATTTCTTTTTTATTCTTTTAAATAATAAAATAATACTTGCACCACCGTTGGTTAAACGCTTCATATATGTGTTAATTCTGACTTACTAATGTATTCCTTTACATTTATAAAAGTATATAATACCGTGAAGAAACTGCAATGAGTAATAATATATAAATATTGCAATACTATCTGGCAATTTTAATATCCTACATCACCAATGATAAAATAGACATCATTATTTTTATCTAATAAAGTTCCTAAAAGAGGCCTGCGATGGCTTGGTCGGTAGGGCGACGGACTCG